>MU693416.1:46688-95025 GCA_026770625.1 Nicotiana glauca
ATATATATATATATATAAAGTTGACTGAAGATACACATATAATGCATAAATATAGAAGATACACATATAATATAGAAGAATACTCATTCCACTCTATTGAGATCCATTTCATTTTAATATTATATGGGTGTTCTTAATCTCACATTATCCCTAATTAATCGGACGTATTCAATACTTAAATACTAAAGTAGTTAGGTGATATCGCGACGACTTCAAGATAGTAAAGAAGACTTCTCCTTAAATTCTCCTTTTATGCACCAAGGAGACCAGCAAGAAGCTCAGAAAATCCCAATTGGGGAAGAATGGGAGGTTAGACTTCATGTTATTTTTGAAATGTTGCAGGCACAATATCTGGATATTGCTCCGCTACAAAGTCACGAGAAAACTACTAGCACAGTAGCATCGGAGACGGCTCCCCCAACTGAGCAGGTACTAGAGAGATCAAGCAACAACTCGTCGGCAGCCGACCCCGTATCGTAAATATGCTCGAGGACCTCACGAGGAGGATCGAATCTGGCGAGAAGAAGATAGAAGCCAATGACAAGAAGGTCGAGACCTACAACTCCAGGGTCGATAAAATTTTTGACGCACTCCTGATAATGATGGGTGTGGATTCAAAAAAGTTCGTGCAGAAGTCGTTCCCACAGGAAGCGGCCCCGAAACCCATTCCGAAGAAGTTTAGAATTCCAGATCTTCCGAAGTACAATGGAACCTCCGACCCTAATGAGCACGTTACCGCTTACACTAGTGCAGTGAAGGGCAACGACCTAAAAGATGACGAGATCGAGTCCGACTTATTGAAGAAGTTTGGATAAACATTTTCTAAGGGGGCAATGAAGTGGTATCACAACCTGGCCCCAAACTCAATAGATTCATTTGCCATGTTGGTAGATTATTTCATTAAGGCACATGGTGGTTCCATCAAAGTAGCAACAAGGAAATCCGACGTCTTCAAGATTAAGCAGAGGGAGAATGAGATGATGTGAGAGTTTGTATCTTGCTTCCAAATGGAATGAATGGAACTACCACCTGTCTCCGATGATTGGGCAGTGCAGGACTTCACTCAAGGTCTGAATGAATGAAGCTCGGAGGCTTTGAAGCAACTGAAACAGAATCTAGTTGAATATCCCACCATGACCCGGTCCAAAGTTTACAACTGATATCAATCAAAAATTTGGGTCAAGGACGTCTGAATAAGAGCCCCCTCGGGCTCGGTATACCCAATAAGGCCTTTGGCAAAGGAGCCAAAGCCAAACAAAGAAAGGTACCAGCCATACACCGAAGACAAGAGAAACACCCCGAAGCACAACATACCCCACAATGATCGAAGGATGGACCGAGGCCAAAATCCTCGGGGACTCCTCAATAGAGCTAGATTCGATAAGCACACATGGCCAACAGAGGTACCTCGCTTGTCGGGATACAACTTCAACGTCAGCGTATTAGACATCGTGTTCTCCATCTGTAAAAACAGAGACGCCAGGTGGCCCAAGCCTGTACAATCAGATTCTTAGCAAAGAAATCATAACTTTATGTGTGAATTTCACAACACGCACGGCTATAGGACAGAGGATTTCCACCAGCCCCGAGAAGAAGGAGCCATACTACTCAGTAAAGAACACCTCCGAGAATTCCTAAGCGACTGGGCCAAAAATTAGTTCCAGGAAAGAGAGGCGGCCAAGAAGAACGAAATGAATGAGACACAACATGTCATCCACATGATATTGGGAGGCATTGATGCCCCACAGGAGCCCATGATGAGAAGAACAAAAATATCCATCACCAAAGAAAAGCGAACGCGGGGTTACATACCCGAGGATGCTCTCACATTCAACTACTAGGACATTGAGACCTTGTCTCATCCTTACAACTACGCACTGGTAATCTTTTTCCTTGTAAATGCATTTCAAATTAAACATGTACTTGTGAATCCAGGTAGCTCGGCCAACATTAGCAGGTCGAGGGTGGTAAAGCAGCTCAGACTTCTTGGCCAAATCGTACCCACCTCTCGAGTCCTCAACGGATTCAACATGGAAAATGAAACAATAAAACGGGAAATAACCCTCCTAGTCAACGTGGCTGGCACAACCCAATATGCCAAATTCCATATCATCGAATGAGACATGGGGTACAACGCCTTGCCCGGGAGGCCATGGATACACTGCATGAGAGCAGTACCATCCACCCTCTATCAAATAATGAAATTCCCATCAAAGGATGGGATTAAAACCGTCTACGAGGAATAGCATGTGGCAAGAGAAATATTTGCGGTGAACGATATAACACCGACACCGGTACCTCAACCCTCGAAGAAGCCAAAGGGTAATCAAACAGTAAAATTGCGATAGCAAACTACATCTTTGGTTAAGCCTGACTAAATAAAGTAGAGGACCGTACCGCATCCTCATCACAAGCGACTAAAACATATCAGGGCTTGAAACATCACCGACACATTCTACACTGAGGTATGACTGTCTCCCTTTTCTTTCAATTACACTTAGCTCTCACCTAAGTGGAGGTATCCAATCAAAATGACCTAAGAGCTTCCCAACTCGAAGGCCTTAGGTTTCAAAAGCATGCGTTGCACTCTTTTCCTTCGATCGGGTTCTTATCCTAAGAATGGTTTTACCGGCAAGGTTTTTAATGAGGAAACATTTATACACTACCTAAGAAAATTTCTACAAGCATTCAAGGCTTCTTTTTCAATCAACCTCGAATATTGGGAGATATCCCCTGGAAGGTCACCTACCCAGAGAAGCCACGATGCTCTGAGGGGAGTCTCGATAGGAAAACGATGTACCGGGCCAAACGGTCGAACGAACCATGGCCGTATAGAATCACTGAGCCCCTAACAGGAAAGTCGTGTATATTTATACCAAGTAATCAAAGAACACTTGCCAAGAGAATTTTGCATTTAAAAGAAGCTCGTTATTTATGCAAAAAATAGCTCCTCTACCAAAAATGCCCGAGCACTCAGGGACTGGTATCAATAATTCAAAACCCGAATGACCTCTGGGCCGGAGCTCCAAACATATATGCCCTCAACGAGGCAACACCAAAGTCATAAAACAGCTCCAAAGCCGAAAGCGCTTTGAACACTAGGGGACTCGCGTCAAAATCTCAAAAATTGCACGGCCTCCGGGTTAGAAACTCCAAAATTGTAAGACCTTATTAAGGCAATACCAAGTTCACGAATAATGGCTCCCGAGCCAAGGTACCCTTGATGACTTAGGGACTGTGCCAATCACCAATTATTAAAAACCTGAGGCCATAAGACCCCAAGCGAGCAGACTCGGTCTTGTAAGACATATATAAGGAAACAACAATATCTATAAGACCTCAAGAAATGCATGAACCACACTTGTACCAAGTGACAATATCAGTAAGACCTCAAGTTAGGCATGAACCATACATGTACCAAGTATCCAAAACTGTAATACCTCAAAGGCATGAAAAACTAGTAAGACCTTACTAAAGCCATAAGCACAATCTCAAAGTTAAGGATATATATCAAACTTGTAAGACCCCTAAAAGGCATACCCACGATATAGACGCCAAAAATATTTCACTTGAGACTAAAAAGGTTCCGTCAAAACACAAATGACTATGGTCCCAAGGTTGTACCAGCAAAGCTAACGCGACTCGGCGACCCCTGACCATTACTAAAAAATTACAGACCTTCAATTACTTCGAATCTACTTCAAAATGAACAGGTTAAATAAGCTACACTCGACATAGGCGAAAGAGCTTCGACCATGTCAGCTCCTAAACACAGGCTTCAACATACTCAGTCACCCAGCCAAACTTCCCGAGGTGCTCGATCATCGCCATATAACAACTCATAATCGAGGTTTTTATCACACCATCGAATATTCAGGCAAACATCATTTCAAAAAATCCTTATCGAGGGAAAGCAGAACCTATATTAGAGGTCGCATCGACCCAAAACGTAAGAGACTTTATCACCATCCCACGTAAAAGGTCGCATTGACACAAAGCTTAAGAGCCACTATCGCCAGCCCATAAAAAAGGTCGCATCGACCCAAAGTGTAAGAGTTGTTGTCACCATCACACATAAAAAGTCGCATCGAACCAAAGTGTAAGAGCCATTATTGTCAGCCCACATAAAAGGTCGTACCGAACCAATGAGTAAGAGCATAAGGGGCATCTTAAAATTCAAAAACTTGAGGGCCAAATGAGCTTGAGTCGATACCCTACTCGGAGACTGAACTGAAAATAGTTGACCAAACATGCCTAGGAGAAAAAGCATAAGAGCTCGAACGCCGGGTTAAATTAAATTTCACATAGACCAAGCGCGTAAGAGCCTACCGGCCAGCCCAATGAGCCTCAGGGCCATACTATGAATCTAGGGATTCCTTCTAACTCAAAGACCAGTTCATGTGGATAAATTTAAGGAAACAAGGAATGTAGAAGACATAAAATCGCAAGGTGTCCTTTTACACATATATGCGAAAAAATACAAGCTCCATTTACAACGTACTTTGAAAGTACTATATGCAGAATCAGAAAAGAAAATATACTCCCCCCTTGGAAACTATAGCTCGTCGGTCTCATCCTCGCTATCCTAGGCATTGGACACAAGTGACATAGTTTCACGTTCGTCTGCCCTCGCCCGCTTCACCTCTTCCTAGAGGTCAAAGCCCCTAGCATCGATCTCCTCGAGTGTTTCTCTTTGAGACTTACACCGAGCATATTCCTTGCTCCTGCCCTTACGGTCGTGAATCTTTCACAGCTCAACTTGAGCATCGGCAGCGTCCTTCAAATAGACCGCCACTTTCTATTCAGCTTTGGTTCGGCTAATTACGACCTCAGCCCGGGCATCCACAACCTCAGCCTTTATCTTCAAAAGCTCAGACTCGATCTTCGTAATTAAATCTGTTTGAACTGAGCTATTATCGAAGTTGAACCTCAAAGGTGGAGGCGTTAGCTAGAGCACCCTTCCCCGCTGAAGACTGAACCTCCGTCTGAGCCTTTAACTCATCATACTCACTCTTGGCTCAGACAACATCATTTCGAAGGTGCCCCAGGTCTTCCGTCTTTTTCTGCAACTGAAATAAATGAAACATTAGCCTCAGGATCTAGAAGAAGGAATACACAGTCACTTAGAACAAAATCTACCTGCTCCTTTAGGTAGCTCTCATAATTCAAGCTCCGACTCACACTATACTGTAAGCGTGCAAACTCGACTTCCCATTCATTGCAAAGGAGCCTAAGGGATTTCTCCCCATCCATAGCTTTTCGTATCCTGACCTCATGACGAACCATCTCGGACTTAAGTTTGTCAAAGGGCTACAAAAGAAAACTCAATAACGAAGGGAATGCGCGAAAGGAAAAGGCATGTGCCAAAACTCATTGCAGAGTGAAGTTGTTGGGCTTACTTGAAGGTCGAGCTTGCATCTGCTAGTGTAGCTCCATCAGCTCCGAAAGAGTCGACCCCGGTCGAGGCACGGTCGCTCGGTGCATATGATCTCGGGTTTCGAGTATCCCTCAAAATACCTTCGACCGAAAAAGAAGATGGCAGTGGAGGAGAAACCGCCTTTCAAAAATAATAAATCACGGGTGCAGTAGGCTCGGTAAATACTTCCACTTCGGGCACCGGTTAAGGTTGGCCTTGCTGTTAGCACCGTCGCCCTCCAAAGGCATTTTTTGCTTATTGTTATCATTCTTTAGACTAGAAGCTGGCAATCCTTTTTCTACTCTAGGAGGGGACGACCTTGACTCAAAAGACTCCCCGATGCCTACAATAACAGGGTTAGTATGCAGAAAGAGAAAGTGCCTTTCCAAATGAAAAAAGGGAAGGGAACAAATCGCTCACCATGTACCATGATGTTTTGCTTTCCATATGTCCCTATACAAAGCTCACCACTTACGCTCATCGTAAGTCGAGTGGGTCGCCAACTCCCAAGCCTAATCTGGCAGATCAGGAGCATCGCACGACATCTATGAAATTGCTACATAAGAGGAAAACAAGGCACGAGTGTATAATTACATTCCTTAGGGAATGGCAAAAACTCCACGGGGATAGTATCAATAGTTCGTACTCAGACGAACGACTCATCCACTCCCCATCTACTTCTTGTTCATCATTAATAACGAAAGACGTGGTCGACCGACATCGTAAACTTAGCAGACCTCGATGGTAAAAAGGCCGACACAACATGATAAGATGACTGAGTGTGAATTCAAGCCATGCCTTCTCTGTAAAGAACACTATCATCAACACTATCCGCCAAAATGATGGCTGAATCTACACCAAGGTAACCTAATACTTTCGACATAAGTCAAGAACAACCCTATCAAGGGAGCCCAGCGTGAAAGGATATGTGTACACATTCAAAAAAAAACCTCAGAACAGTCTATGATGCTCTCTTTCGGGGAAGTTATATGAAGTATTATCTTTTCCCCCCATCCACAGTCTTTCCTCACCAACTCAAGGTGTCTCAATCCTATCGAAGAAGTAAACTTCAAGGTATGCTCCCGTTAATCCTGAGCATCAGGATACTTTTCTAAAGAGAAGTCCCCTTTCAAAGCGAAATGCCCCGAGTCAGGCCCGCCTGGCATCAGCGGCACTCCGCCAACAAGGCGATAACTGGAAGCGGAACTCTCTCCTCCTTGCCGAACGGATCCTGATGTAGCAGTCATAACTGTGGTAAAATTAGAGAACTGGAGTAGGAATTTGGGCAAGGGCGTTAATACTGAAATAATGAACGGTCTAACGCAGGAAAATAGGATGACTATTTATAATGGCAGAATCTCCAAAAGGGCAAAGACAATCATATATATAAAAAGCAGCGACAATCTACCTGCCTCAAAGGCCGATTAAAAGTACTGGCCAAAATCACTTTGGGAAGATGTGCCAGTGGGATCGCCACAGGAACTTCTTAGCTGTGTCATACACTTGACGATGCCATATGATGTTTTGGGGTAAGAGACCTCCGCACCGACGAAGCCTCGAGATGCTACCCGATCTCGAGGACCTCCACAAAAAGAAGACAGGTTCCAAGAAAACCATTGCTATTATTATAAGTCCAGAGATGGTACCCGGTCTCGAGGACCTCCTTCAAAAAGAAGATAGGATCCAAGAAGCCATTAATATCACTACAAGTCCTGAGATGGTACCCGATCTCGAGGACCTCCATAAAAAAGAAGATAGGCTCCAATAAGCCATTAATATCACTGCGTGTCCCGAGATGGTACCCGATCTCGAGCACCTCTCTCAAGAAGAAACTAAGCTCTAAAAGGAGCCACTCATTATGAGCTTTACCTCAAGGTGGCATCCTACTTCGAGAATTTTAGCTATTGCAAGTACGGATTGTCTGCCCGATTCTCATGACCTAGAACTACCCAAGCTCGAGCCAATTCCCATGCAAAAGCTACCGATAAAGCCTTAGGGATATTTTTCGTCTTCAGATCAAGCTATCTCTATTCTCAGACACCCGAGCAAACTCTTTCTAGAGGGGTATCGCGTGGTATAAAGAACGAAGTTTCGTTTCAAAAGTTCGAAGCTGTAATCTTATTCAATTCGAAGCCAAGGGCCCCAACGATCCAAGTTTATCGATCCTACTCGGGCTTAGTCCAAGGGACGGCAAAAGATTCCACAAGGAATCGGGTTAATCATTCAAGATCCGGAGAATAATTGCACCCGGGCTCGACACTCGCCCCGATCGATAGAATCGCGCGTTCAGATTTTTCATTAACGAAGTTACAAGGAAATATTGCATAAGTCAAAAACAAATTAGAGATTCATCTTTATATTTATAAGCACATGATTACAAAATCAGAGGGCCTTTACATACGATTGAAAAAGCCCATGAGGGGTCCTTACACAGAAACAAAGAAGAGAAAAGGTGCATATATAATTAAAGCCTAGATCCTAGGCTATTCTCGAGGGTGCATCCTCGGCAGTAGTGTTTTCGAGCATTATCTCCTTGGGGGACAATCTCTATCTTCCAAAAGGGCATCTTCAAGGGAGAAGATGAAGAATAGGAAAGTGATGAAGAACAAGCAGAAAAAAGATGAAGAAAAAGTCACAGCCCGCCAAAGAGCAAAAGCTTGTATCTGGCCGAGGAAACCACGGCCTGATAGAAGATTTGGCGGGCACCAGCCTTACCTGCATGGCCACTTCGAGTCCACTTCTTGGAATATTGTACCGTGCAGGTTACCGGACGGTAGTTCCATTTCACCCCACGGAAAGTGAATGGGATGAAGTGCCACACTAAGCCAGGGTAGGGAGGTGAGTGGTTGTGTATAGTCCGAATGCCCTCCTGAGTAGCGGTTTAGAATCCAAATATCTTCCTGAGTCGAAAGAAATCGGCCCCCTTATATCATCACCTCGAGCTAACGACGATAACAGTAGTAACAACAACAACAACAATGACGACAGGACAGATTAATCTCCCTCGGTAAGGGAAAGCCTAGGAAAAAGGCCACGACGTGGCTGATGAGAATGCCACCATGTAACCTTAAGGCCGTGGGCCTCAAACATCATGGATAATAATGGATGAGGATGGTGAGAAAAAAGGGATGCAAAGATATTGGAAGGCATTTGAATAAAAAGTTGGTTCCATGAGGCTCCCATTTATAGGGGTGACAGCGTAATCGACAACGCCATCAATGTCTTTGTGAGATGTATCGGCAGGCGCAATCAATGCGTTCTTGGAAACTGAATCGACGGCGATATTAACGCTTTGAAGAATGGGAATCGGTAGTGCATTGAATGACACTAAAAAGACGAGTCAATGGGATGCCTCAATTATCATGAAGGCTTACGTCATATATATGACATCTTCGTGGGAAGTTCGAAGAGTTGGGTATCAAAGTCGTTCTCATCATTCCACTCTAAGAAACGCGGGGACTATCTGTATACAGAAAAATCGAAGGGTCCAATCTTCCGTCGTTACGAAGGCTCATGAGCACATCTTGAGAACTCGGGGCTATGGTTGAGGCTGACCTCCGAAGGTCTATCGGCGCTCAAGCTCAAGGCCACGGTCGAGTTGCATCCCGCGAGGGCCATCGACACTCGACCTCAGAGCAGTACAGACTGATTCCGCAAACTGGGGAGTTCCCAAGGCGCATAACTAGAGCTGACAAAGTCTAGCTAGTGATCTAGTCCAAAAACGAATCAAGGCATTAGCTAGTTGTACCATCTCCATATCTTTGTAATTAATGCATTTTGTACTATGTCAAGATCCCCCTCATATATTAAAGGGATCCTTGTCATTTTGTAAACACTTGTTGCTCAATACAAAAACACACGAGCATTCTCTCTGCTCTCTAACATATTTTGTTGATTTCATTACTTCATTTATTGCTTATATTCATTGTGTTCTATTTATTGTTTTTCATTTATTGCCTATCATTGATCAAAAAGAGCCATCATCATAGATCTCGTAACTGTTATCCCCCTATCGACTGCCACGAATCGGCCATCCAGCTCGACCCCGAAGCCCTGTAAACGGCAGCTCGAGACCCTCGTTCTCCCACTGTTTGGTTCGATCATCATATAGCCTCCAAGCTATAATTCTAATTTTTAACCCTTTACTTAGCATCCATTGCTTAGCAACTAGCATAAAATAGATCACGTATTTTTATAACATCATAATCAAATTTAATTGTTATTATCATTTTCACGGTAGACACAATTTTATTGTTTTTTTCCTTTTATCTTTTAAGTCACAATTGTTTTTGGACTTTTGGGATTATATTTTTTGTTAACTAACTAACCGGAAATCCAATGTTAATTATTTTTGTTTGTAAATCTCAATAGTTTCTAACTTTTCTCGTAGTGGTGTTTAACAAATATTGTACCCAATGAGAGAGCAACTAGGAGAAACAGATGTTAACTATTCAAACAACTAGACGTACAATAGGAGAACTTTATGGTAACTGAGAAAAAAAATAAGTAAAGAAGTACTTATAACTTGAAAACAATACCAAAATCCTGAAGAAAAAAGTTAACTATCATTAGAAAAAAAATTAACTATAATAAAAAGGGAACGGGAATTAGCATAACAAAGGAACAAATATATTGGAGTTAAAATAATTAGAATTGGAGTGAAAATCACATTAGAAAAAAAAAACGAAACAAAAAGAAGGCAAAACCTATACCTTTTATGTTACAGTTAGAAGCGAAAAAAGTTGTGGGGAAAAAGGATGGACAAAAAAGAGGTTATAGGTTGGAGATTCGCAGATAAAATAAATAAATAAAAATAAAAGGTAAAATAGAATTATAAAGTAATAAGTTATGGCATAATTGGAAAGGAAAATAGGAAACAATCTCACCCCACCGAATCAGTTGTTTCAAAAAATAAGACTTTTCATTATTCAGAAACTATGAATTTAACAATATAATATAATTAATTTTAATGAAACAATAGAACAAATATTATTTTGGGATAACAATACAATACAATACCGTAGACCTCCAAACAAGCTGTTAAGTAAAACAAAGCAAATATTTTCTAAGTTACTACTCCTATTCGTTTAATCTAATATTTCGACTTGTATCTTTGTGCCACGTCGATACTTACTCTAAAAGACGTTATATCCCTTTTGCACGTAAACTGCAATGATCCAGCAAGCTCAAAACGTGATAGAAACATTTCCAGCCACATAACACAAACGTTTTCACTTACTACAGGTTTTTGCCAATTCATAACATCTAACACTATTTCAATAATTTAAGTAGTTTTCCTCTTAAAGATCTTAAGCTTGAGGTTGAAGGAGAGCTTCTTCTGAGTCAAATGAACACTTGAGCTTATTTATGTAAGCAGTTTTAATTAGAAAAACTATATTAAGATCTTAGGGTTCCTTTGTCACGAGTTTGAATTTGAATAAAGTAAAAAAGAAGAAAAAAAACTAACAATACAAGTTAATTTCTCGAGCCCCTAGTTCTGTTAAGTTGTCTTAACAAAAATTTAAGATATTATAAATACTCGCTTTTTACCTCCATCTTCTTCCCTTTGAAATCTCACTTAGCATCCTTATAGTAAAATTGAAGTCTTCGATGAATTAACTAAAATTTTGTTTAGCTCTGTAAATCCTATATACCATACACCCACTCCAACCAGTGACGGAGCTACAATTATCACCAAGAAGGGTCCAAATATAAAGAAGTACGTATGTGTACACGGTCGAGATCCAATGCCTTCAATCTATACACTTGGGAGGTTGTCCGAAGTCCGAGCCCGAGTAAGGCCAGGTTTGAGCTCGAGGGACCAGATCCGAGTTCGAAGGAGAAGCACGATGTATACCGAGATCGGGTGTATTCGATCCCGAAATATTACCGTTATGAATTTGTACTAAAGCAAGCTATGTTCCAGCCACGTCCCATGAGCCATGGCATAAATCACACAATGGGGTTGTACAATTCCGTACTAGACGGTTAGATAGTTGTACCAAAAATATTCCCTGCCTTAAATGGAAATATTCCTTTTTTAAGGGTTCCCCCACTATATAAGGGGGACCCCAATCATTTGTAACATCATGTTTTTACTGAAAAAAGAATATACTCTCTACTTTTTGCCTGATGTTCATAAAAATTGTTCCTTAGGTCAATTGTTCTTACTTTGATTCTCTTATTTAATTGTTTCACTATCCTAATCCACCTCGAGGCCACCTTCTCGGGCTAACTCCTGTTAACTAATATTGGTTTGATTCACTTCTATCTTTCATTTCTACTTCATATTTGTTGATTTTGAATTGGTATTGAACTAAATCACGTATCTTTAATACCACAAATCAAGTTTAATTGTTACACGTATTTTTGAGGTAAAAAATATACATAAAAAGAATTTTGATCTAGCTACATAGTACATTTTTCTGAAAAAGTGCGAGACACCCCTTCAATACATGCACTCTGACTCCGCCAAAGCTCCTCGATTATTAGAATACAACTTCAGCATCTATGCGTCAGGAATTGTCTCCGCTATTGGGAGAATTAAAGACACCAAGTGGCCCAGGACAATACAGACCGATCCTTCTGAAAGAAACCCAAAATTGATGTGCAAATATCATGATACACATGGTCATCAGATAGAAGATTGTAGACAGCTAAAAGAATAGGTGGCTCGCTTGTTTAATGAGGGTCGCCTTCAATAATTCCTAAGTGATCGGCTAAGAATCAACTTATAGAGGGACATACAAGGATAAACGAACAAAAATAAGAACATCATGTAATCCACATGATCATCGACGGAGTCGATGTCCCTCAACGATCCATGATCAAGCGTACCAAAGTATCAATCACCAGAGAAAACCGGACTCAGAGTTATGCACCCGAAGACGTCTTATCATTCTATGACGAAGAAGCAGAAGTCACAATGGCGCCCTGGTAATCTCTATCCTTTTGAATAAAATTCAAGTTAAACGTGTTTTAGTGGATCCAGGTAGCTCAGCAAATATAATCATATCGAGGGTTGTGGAACAACTCGGCCTATAAGATGAGTTTGTACCTACATCCCAGGTCCTGAATGGCTTCAATATGGCAAGCAAAACAACAAAGGGAGGTATCATCTTGCTAGTAAACACAGCCGGGAGCATACAAGATACAAAGATCCATGTCATCGAAGGTTATATGAGATATAACTCTCTCCTCGGGAGGCCATGGGTACACAACATGAGGGCGGTGCCCTCGACTCTTCACTAAATGATGAAGTTCCCCACAAAGGAAGGGATAAAAATACAGGGAGCAACATGCTGCAAAAGAGATGTTCGTTGTCGAGGAAGTAGGGCCAATTGTAGAACCTTCAACCTTGGATAAGTCGATCCCTAAAGATAAGTAGGTTGCCAAATAGCAATTATCGCCTCTGGCATCGATGGAGACAAAACAACAGGTGATCGAACACGAAGATAAGAATTTCCTTACTCCTAGAACCTTCGCTTCCCCCGAAGAATCTGATGCAACAAAATCAACTATCGAGGAACTGGAGTAGGTCATTTTGATCGAGGACATACCGGAGAAAATGTTATACCTGGAAACGGGATTAGCCCCCGAACCCAGGAAAAAACTCATTCTCTTATTGATAATATTGCTTTGATTGGTCCCACTAAGATATGACAGGGATCTAGCTTGAAATCACCATACATCGGCTAAGCACCAATCCCAGGTTCAAACCGGTAAAGCAAAAGACAAGATCTCAATCTGTGGTAAAGCATGCCTTCATTAAAGAAGAGGTTACCAAACTCCTTAAAACAAGATCCATTCGGGAGGTGAAATATCCCGAATGGTTAGAAAACGTAGTTTTGGTTCCTAAAAAATTAAATAATCTTAAAATGTATGTGGACTATAAGGACTTGAACAAAGCATGTCCGAAAGATTCTTTTCCGCTGCCAAACATCGACCAAATGATCGATGCCACGGCTGGACAAGAGACTGTAAGTTTTCTCGATGCCTACTTTGGGTACATTAATTCAAATGAACCCGGAGGACCAAGAAAAAAGTTAATTTATAAATAAGTTTGGGACTTATTGTTACAACATAATGTCATTCGAGCTAAAAAAACGCATGATGCTACAAACCAATGCCTAGTTAACAAAATGTTTGAAGAACAAATAGATAAAATAATGGAAGTCTATACTGATTACATGTTGATTAAGCCCCTACGCGTAGAGGACCATTTAGTACATTTGTAGGAAACATTTGCAATTTTGAGGAAATACAACATGATACTTAACCCTAAGAAATGTGCCTTCGGAGTTGGCTCGGGTAAGTTCCTCGCCTTTATGGCATCAAACTAGGGTATCAAAATCAATCCCAATAAGAATAAGGCTATCAAGGATATCATGATCATGGATAGTGTGAAGTCTGTGCAAAGGCTGACAGGGCGGATAAGTACCTTGGTTCGATTCATTTCGAGGTCGTCGGATCGGAGTCACCGGTTCTTTTTCTTGGTCAAAAAGAAAAAGGATTTTGCTTGGACCTCAGAATTTCAGCAAGCCTTGGAAGATTTAAAGCGATATATGTCGAGCCCACCTTTGCTTCATACCCCGAAGGAAGACTAAAGGATTTATCTATACATGGAAGTGTCAGAGATAACGCTAAGTGGGTTACTAGTCTGAGAAGCGCAAGGTACGGAATTTCCTGTTTATTACGTAACTCGAACTCTACGAGATGCTGAAACTAGGTAGCCTCACTTAGAGAAATTAGCACTTGCATAGATAAGCGCATCTTGAAAATTAAAATCATATCTTCAATGTCATCCTATATATGTATTAACCACTTGTCCTCTTCAAAATGTTTTGCATAAGCCCAAGCAATCGGGGTGATTGGCCAAATGGGTCGTTGAACTTAGTGGGTACGATATCAAATATCAACCAAGAAAGACCATCAAGACTCAAATCCTAGCTGACTCCGTGGCTGATTTTACGTCGACCCTCGTACCCGAAAGGGAGAAGGAACTCGATAACTTGGCATTCTAGTCTATCTTATGCTCCTTTTTTCTTAAGTTTTGGATTAAAAGTGTGTACAAGTATTCCCGAAAGCTAACTTATTGTGCTTGTTTGTAGTGTTTGGTCAAAAAGAGACAAGAAAATCAAAACAAGCTCATAAAGGAGTGAAACCTTCACAAGTCAAAGCCGAGTCAAAAGAGTGATGATAGTGAAGAAATAGACACGGACACAAAGGGTCCACCACTGAGGTGGTCTTGTTTATGCTCTCAGTGCTGGGAAAGTTCAGAGAGTGATGTTCTGGATTAACAAGCCACCGTTGCCCGCGGTGAAATTTTGCGGAATCGGTAGCTTTTGCGCGAACGCGGTCAAGTTACCGCCCTCAGCGGATGTTAGAATTAGAGAGTTAGAAGTGGAGCTAAAAATTTAAGACCGCAATCCACGCTTGGTTTTGCACGGCCGCGGTAGTCATAGCGCTGCAATGGTTCATTTTCCGCTCTAAGTGGATACCTCGTAGGGGAAATTTTGTTTGGATAATTTAGCTGTGTATAAATAGTTCCTTTTCAGATTTTTAGGTCATATGTTGTTTGGTAGAGCACGTGAACAACTATTTTTAGCCTTTTTCAATCATTTAAAACTTCTTTAGCAATTAATCATAGATTTTAATCTTGTATTTACCTTTTTCGGGTTATACTTCATCTCAATCTATGATTAATTTTGTGGCTCAACCCTTGTGTGGATATTTAATAGGTCTTCTATTTTAGGGCTTAAATATTTATGGGTTAGTGATATTTTGCTTGGTTTACGCTTTATATGTTGAATTGGTGATTGCAAACGCTGATTTGTGCATTTTTAACTTAAGCACTTTTTGAAAAAGAGAGACCAAGTCTAGGAAATTCATGCTAATAATGAATTGGGGTGCATTCCAGAGATTGATAGCCAAGATTAAAGGGTTAAACCTAGATATAGTAATACCCAACTTGAGCCAATTTTTTTGTATTGGTTGAACACCCAATTGGGTTTGAGAAAGCCAATTAGGGCAAAGTAACTCAAACTACCAAGAGCTATAGAGTGAGTAGTTTTGTGCAATGGCTATATCATGATCCCAATTAGAACAAATTTTCCCAAAGTTTTAGATCTCATTAGATACTTATCTAGGTATAAGTCACTTCCCTAGTGCCTTTTTACTATTTAAGAAAACCCTTGCAAAAATATCATACTTTGCTTATTTCCTTGCATCATTAGTACTAAAGTAGAATAGTAAAGAAATAAAGAATGATTCGAAGTGCAATTAAGAACATCTCACATTGTTAGATTAGATAAGAACCCAATTCCAAACCTATCTTAACTCCATGTGGATTCGATCCCGACCTTTCGGGCAAAAGCTACGTCGATCGCTCTTGCCACTCTACAATGCTAAAGGGTAGGAGCTGATCACTTTTTGGCGCCGTTGTCGCGGAGCTAAATTGTTTTGGTTATCTATCTTATTAGTTGTGTGTCTTGTTTTTCTTTCATTCTATTTTACTACCTTGTATCAGTCATCAATACAGGTACAAAATGGCAAACAATGATCCTCTTGGAAATGTTCTACCAGGGTAGGAGGTTGATGATAATGGTGAAGCCGAGGTGCCTCTAGTACCTCAAGGTCAAACAAGAGGCCGCAGGCCAATTACAACATTCCAAAACCTTCCCCGCCACCTCTAAGAGTTGTTCCTCGGGTGCTTCCAAATGAAGGACACTGAAGTGCAATTGTCCCACCCCGGATCCGGTGGGAAATTTTAAAATTACTAATCTGATGTTGACTTTATTGGATTGGCAAGGGTACTTCATAGGCGCTCCCCATTAGAATGCATATAAACATCTTAAAGGTTTTGTAGATACCTGTTGGAATAGCATGTTGACATATGTGTTAGAGGAGGCATTGTGGTTGAGATTATTCCCTTTTTCACTTAATGAAAAGCTTTGGAATGGCTCGAAAGACTTCCCAACCATTCCATCACTGCATGGGATGAGTTGGCAGACGAGTTTGAAGCTATTTTTTTTTTCGCCGGGGCAAATGGCGACTTTGAGAGATGAGATATTGGACATCAAACGGGAACCTAGTGAACCACTTCATGAGATCTAGGAAAGGTATCGAACAATGGTGAAAGAATGTCCGAACAATGACATGAACAAAGAAATGATCTAGTAGACTTTCTACCATGGCATTAACACGACCAATAAGTGTGTGGTGAACCAGCTAGCTGGGGGAAATTTTATGAACACACCTTATGCTGAGGCATGTGCGATATTGGATGAGATGCCAAATACTTCCTCAGCTTGGAAAATTTGAGTCAATGTGCCACAGGGTGATCCCACTGTCATTCACATGCACAAATAGCTCCACGACTATGGCCAGGCAATAGCAGAGTTAACTACAACAATGAACCAGTTAGCGAGAGCTCAGTTGCAGAAAGTTCAAGTGCCAAGACAAGTAAATGCTATGGAAGGTGTCAACATGTTGGCCAACAAAAGGTCACAAAGAGGTTAACAAGTTCAAGGTAGTCCGGATCAATATGAGCAAAGTAGTGGTGGTTTCAACCACGATGATGGGTATGATGAGCAAAGTGAAGAAGTGCAGTACGTGAACAATTACCAAGGACAAAGGGGCAATGCTCCTAACTAACAACAACAGTGGAGACCCCAAGGGAATTGGGGAAATCAAAACCAACAAGGAAATGAAACTGGGGGAACAACAATCAGAATTGGAGCAACCAAAATAACTAGGGAAACTGGAGCGGCAACAACAACAATTGGGGAGGAAACAACAACCAAGGGGGTTGGAATAAAAACAAGCAAGGGAATCAGGGGCAAGGCTTCCAAAGGCCTCCGATGTATCAATAACCTAACTACCCACCTCCATTTCCATCCCAAGGTCCTAGCTCGTCCAACAATGAGATGGGGAGGATCGAGATGATGTTTAAACAAATAATGAAAAAGAACGCCGAATCTGATGCCTAGTTGGCATCCTACAATACTTCAATCCGAAACTTGAAGGTTCAACTTGGCCAGATTTTACAATCTTTTAATGCTCGCCCTAAGGGGGCTATACCTATTGAGCAATGATAGTGATTACAAGAAGCGGTCGAGGTGGTGATGTGAATACCTCCAAGTAAAAAGAAGTTGTGAGTGATGAAGTTGAAGTGCAAGATGATAATGTTCCTATAGTTTATGAGCAAGTGAGTGAAGAGAATTTGAATGCGGAAGTGAGAATTGATATTCATGATAACCAGGTGGAGTCTCAAAATGACTCATCAAGTAAGTGCAATTGTTCACTCCACGACTCAAAAGCTTGAAGAACTCGACGCTTTCACCATTCCATGTACCATTAGAAGTGCGGATTTTGCAAAGGCATTGTGTGATTTAGGACCAAGTATCAATTTGATGCCTTAATCCGTGTTCAAAACTTTGGGTATTGGTCAACCGAGATCACTTCAATGAGATTGCAAATGGCGGATAGAATAATGAAGAGGCCGCTTGGTATTATTGATGATGTTCTTGTCCGGGTGGACAAGTTTATCGTGCCTTCTGATTTTGTGATTCTCGACTGGGAAGTCAACTATGAGGTGCCTATAATTTTTGGATTTTCTTACAACTGGGAAGGCATGGGTTCAGTGTAAGAAGGGGAGCTCACCTTCCAGGTGGGTGATGAAAAAGTGGTCTTTCATGTGCCCAAATCAATGAAGCAGTCGAATAGTACTGAAGTGTGCTCTTTTGGGGATCTTGTCATGGAGGTGATAGTTGATGATACTAGTACCATGATCAATGTGGAGGATCCTTTATAAGCAGTATTTTTGAACCTTGATGTGAATGAGGATGAATGTAGGGTGGAGTGTGTCAATGCTTTACACAGAATGGGCTCTTAATTATTATGAGCCTCGTAAGCTCTCTTTGGATTTTGAGAATAGAAAGACTCCGCCAACAATGCCCCTAATTGAGGAACCTCCTATTTTGGAGTTGAAACCTTTGCCCTCACATCTCAGGTATGAAATATTAGGCCCTAGTTCAACTTTACCTATTATTCTTTCCTCTTGTCTTACTAACATGCAGGTAGATTCCACATTAGCAGTGCTCCAAAACTGGAAGAAGGCGATTGGATGGACTCTTGCTGATATTCGGCAGGATAAGCCCCGCCTTTTGCATGCACAAGATTATACTTGAAGATAATGCGAAGCCTGCCGTGGAACATCAATGGAGGTTGAAGAAAACTATGCAAGAGGATGTCAAAAAGGAGGTGATCAAGTGGCTTGATGCAAGGGTTGTATACCCCATCTCGAATAGTTCTTGGACTTCACCAGTGCAATGTGTTCCAAAGAAGGGTGGTATGACTGTTGTCACCAATGAGCAAAATGAGTTGATTCCCCCAAGGACTACCACCAAATGGAGGGTGTGTATGGTCTACCGAACGCTGAATAAAGTCAACCACAAGGATCATTTTCCATTGCCCTTTCTTGGCCAAATGCTAGATAAATTTGCTGGGCTTGCCTTTTACTGCTTTCTATATAGGTACTCAGGTTACAACCAAATCTTGATTGCTCCGGAAGATTAGGAGAAAACCACCTTCACATGTCTGTATGGCACCTTTGCATTTTCGTGGATGCTATTTGGTTTGTGTAATGCACCAGCTACATTCAGCGGTGTATTATGGCTATATTTACGGACATGGTGGAAGACTTCTTGGAAGTGTTCATGGATGATTTCAGTGTTGTAGGTGACTCCTTTGTTGAGTATTTGAAGAATCTTGACAAGGTGTTAGCCCAGTGTGAAGAGATAAATCTTGTGCTTAATTGGGAAAAATGCCTCTTTATGGAGGAGGAGGGGAGGCCCCTTGATGGCCTCGATATTAATGATTCATTCCTTGATGAGAAACTCCTCTCCGTATCTGTGAATAGCATGCCTTGGTTTACGAATGTTGTCAACTTTCTTGTGGATGGCCGTGTGAGCTCTCTTCTAACAAAAGGAAGAAGCTTAAATGGGATAGCTTGGACTAATACTGGGATGAGCCTTATTTGTTTAAAATTTTAATGATGGTGTGTTTCGAAGACGTGTTCCAGAAGAGGAGCAAACGAGTATTCTGGATGCTTGTCATTTCTCTCCCTATGGTGGTCATCATGATGAGGAGAGGATAGCTTCAAAGGTTCTTAGTTGTTGTTTTTATTTGCATACATTGTACAAGGATTCGGGTGAGCTTGTGAAGATATGTGATGAGTGTCATCGGGCAGGTGGAATTTAAAAGAAGGATGAAATTCCTCTCACTATTATTCTTGAGGTTGACATATTTGACGTGTGGGACATTGACTTCATGGGACCTTTTGTGAGTTCACGTGGCAACACATACATTCTGGTGACAGCTGATTATGTTTCCAAGTGGGTTGAGACTGTGGATTTACCCAACAATGAGTCTTAGAGTGTGGTGGCTTTTCTCCAGAAAAATATCTTTACTTGATTTGGCACTCCTAGAGCAATCATCAGTGATGGGGGTTCTCCTTTATGCAATAAGGAATTTGACACTTTGCTTTCAAAGTATGGTGTCAATCACAAGGTTTCAACCCCTTACCATCCTCGGGCTAGAGGGCAAGTTGAGGCCTTCAACAGGGAGATTAAGAGCATATTTTCAAAAACTGCTAATGCAAATAGGACTGACTAGTAAAAGAAATTGGATGATGCTTTGTGGGCTAATAGGATTTCTTACAAAACTCTAATTGGTATGTCTCTATACCGGTTGGTGTTTGGGAAAGCTTTCCATCTAACGGTTGAGTTAGAGCACAAGGCCATATGGGTTTTGAGAAACTTAAATCTTGAATGGGATGTTGCAGCAAATCTCTAGTTAGAGAAAATCAATGAGCTTGATGGGTTCTGGTTTCATGCCTATTCCAGCTCGTCCTTGTACAATTACAACATGAAGAAATTACATGACAAGTATTCCCGTAGCAAGGAATTCAAGGAAGGTGGTGGTTCTCTTATTCAACTGCTGGTTACGACTATTCCCGGAAAGTCGAAAGGGAGTGGACCTTTTGAGGTAGTGCTTGTAACTCCGTTTGGTGCTCTTGATTTAAAAAACAAAAATGGTGAAATCTTTTATATTTAATGGGCACAGAGTGAAGCACTATCATGGCAAGTTTGATGACAGCCATGTGGTTGAAATGATCAATATTAGATGCTTCTTGGGAGCCAATACATGTGTTTTTCTTCTTTTTAATTTTCTTTTAGTGTAGGACTTGTTTTGAACTTACTAGGTGTGAGATGTGTGTAGGAACGTTTGATACAGTGCAGGACTAAGCTAGAACAATTGTGACACTTTCTGAAGTTGGACCACTGACAACGCTCGGTTTTCCGCAATCAGCGGTGTTCTTATCGCGGAGGCAGAAATTGGTGGCAGACGCAGGATTTAAAATTCAAAAATGAGACTTCTCTGAAGTTTCAACATCGTCTGCGGTGCATTCTTCACGGTCAGCGGTGCCCAACCACAGCTGCGTACCTTTTCCGCTCTCAGTAGTAGCTTAAATTAAGTTGGTCTTCTGTTCTTCACAAACGCGGACAACAATGATTTTCCACGGCTGCGCCAGGTAAGTGTTGTGGGCCCTGGTGTATTTTCTATAAATATGAGATCATGAACCCTTTTACCCTTTTCGCTCATTTGACTATCAAACAAAAATTATCACTCTTCATCCATGCCGTAATCTATAAAACTAAAAATTAGAGTCCATTTGCACCACACATTACACTTATGGTAAATTTCATTCCTTCAGTATTCTTTAATTTTATACTTATGTTTGTTTTAATTGTTAGTTTTTACTTCTTCTTTGTATTCTTTTTCTTTTAATTTTAACTTTGGGATCCTTAGTATTAATTAAATTAGTCTTCAATAGTTAGGGTTGATTAATTGATAGCTAGTTAGGGTTAACATTGTATATGATATTGCTAAAAAATGAAATTTTGAAACCCTAGGTTGACTCAGACTGTTTGGAATTCCGCGGCCGCGGAAGGTTTTTCGTGGTAAGCGTTCAAGTCTGAGTTTAGTAGTCTTGTTGACCGCAGTCAACGGTGGAAAATTCATCTGACAACGGTCTAACTACCGCGGTCGCTCTTCTTTTCTCACGGTCAACGGTTCTTAGGTTTAGAGAAGCAAATAACATGGGTCCGTGGCCGCAGTTGATTTTTCGCGGACAGCGGTGCAACCTTCACGGTCATGGCCAATTTTCCGCGCTCAGTGGTAGCGTTGAATCAGAGGGTGGGTAGTCTGATCCCTACAACTCCGTGGCCGCACTGCATTTTCTGCGGTCAGCAGTGCTCGTTTCGCAGCCGCACTTCATCATCCGCTATCAGCAGTCTACAATTTTTTTTTCAAGAACTGTCAATTGTTCTTCTGTTTTTCTTCAATGCTTCTTCTAGCACCAGTACTAGCAATCTTCCACTGATTATATTTGCTGAAAATGATTAAATCTAAAGGTGGCGGTGAGAAATAAGAAGGGAAAGCGGAGTCGTCCCGGGGTAGGGGATGAGGACAAATTAAATTAACCCTAGCAATACGAAAATCAATTGGGCAAATGAGGAAGAAGATTCCATGGAGGTTTCATTTGACAGATGAGCCCACACCCCCAACTTCTCCTGCTACTTCTAAGTTGTTTGATGTGTCAGCGGAGAGTAGTGAGTCCTCAATTGCAGCCTCATCTATGTCTTTATCACCGAAATATGATCCTATAAAAGTAGATGCTGAGGTACCGGATGACGGGAGAGGGGGTGATACCCAAACTGGAGGTGTATAAAGGACAAGAAACCCGGAGGTGTGGCAATAAAGGTTTGTCAATGAGTTGCATATCACAAGTTCAGGGAGTGGTGGCCTTAGTAATCACTCACACATGAGCATCAGTTCATTGAGCGGGGCCTTCCGCCCACAACCCCAATGTGAAGCAGCACTTTAATAAAGAGTGAGATGGGAATACTTCACCAGCAAGGCGCCGGATGCTAAAGAGCACCTAATCTAGGAATTCTATGCCAATGCCTCCCACATCAAAAAGGGCACAAAAGTGAATAAGGTGCGGAACTTGAAGTTCAAGTTTGATGGGAAGACAATCAATGATTACCTCGGATTCAATGATAAAGATGAATTATTGTACTTAGAGAAAGTGGCTATGCATGAGGCAGCCGCCCGTGGTTAGCATCACTACCGGCTATCCCAGATACTAGTCCAACATGGTTGACAGGGGGGTTCATATCTTGAGGGACACCCTGAACTTTGAGGCTAAAGGTTGGAAGTCCTTTATATGCAGCAGACTAGACCCCACTACTCACGATAGTGACATGCCGCTTTCCCGAGGGATTTTAGTGGCAGCTATCATAGAGGGGTTCCCGATCAATATCGGGAACATCATGTTTAGGGTGATTACCAGAGTAGTCAATGAGGGTGATAGATCTTACCCCTTTCCAAACTTCCTCACCATGTACTTTGAAGATTAGGAGGTAGAGAAAAGAGATTTCGATATCAAGGTGAAGCCTTTATCATGGTACAGCCTACAGGGTCCGGGAAACCTAAAATCCAAGGGATCAAAGAGCAAAGATACTACTTTTATTGGCCAGTCTAAAGAGCCAGCAGTGGTAGTCACTACTTCACAGTCTCCCTCTGCCATACCACAGCCTCCCTCGGGACCATCTATTTCCAGACCTACCTCAGTGCCCTCCTCATCAACATATCCTATGACTACCTATAGGTTAAACCAGACCCTCTCAAGCATTAACAATTGGATGCAGGAAGCAACTTTAAAGTTGTCTGTACTATCCAGTTCAGTGGCAACCCAGTCAGTTCCCTCACAACCCCAGGTGCGAGCTTTGGTGGATGATTCCCTTAAGGAGCTTCTGGACAACCAGAAGAAGCTCCTGGACATCCAAAAGCTTATCATGGATGCTCTTGCAGCTCAAAGAAAATCAATTATGGAGCTGAGCAAGCAGACAAAGAAGCTGAAAAAGACTCAGTCCTCAAAGGAGTGGGTGAAGCAATTGAGGGAAGAGGTGGAGAATATAAAGTCAGCTAGCGACTTACCATTGGAGCTTTCATTAGAAGATCCAGTGCTAGCAGCTTAGGCAGATCAAGTTTAGGAGTAGGAGACTGAGGGAGAGCCCAGGAAGAGGAGAGTGATACCTAGGTTGATGATGTGGAGATCTAGTTGGAGGACCTTGAGGGAGGTGCCTCAGGCCAGCCATAGGACCCCATGCAGACAGAGGACCCATAGGGATTTTTCTCTACTCTCTAACCCCTTTTTGATCTTATTTTTGGTTATTTCACATTGAGGACAATTCTAGTTCTCATTTGAGGGGGTGGTCCTATTTTGATTTGATGATTTGATAGTTGGGTTGTAATGATGATACTATTTTTTCGTTATCCTTATTTTGCACAATTGGTATGTATATAACTTTACTGTTTGCTTCACTTTTCGTTATTTTTCAATCTTGGTCTATATATAAAGCTACTGTCTCATGTATATATTCATTCCCTCCTATGTATATTTGTCTAAATCCCTTATTGTACATATTTAGTTTACTTTCCGTATTTTCTTTCATAACTTCTTTTGCAAATTTACTTAATAGCATAGCTTCTTTTTCGGTTCGTAGCTTCTTATTTTACAAGTTTTTTTGTGATCAATAAGACTTTTGTTTTCTTAATGTCACGGTTCCTTCCAAATTTGGAGTTTGTGTGAACCGGGTGGTTCTTCTCGATGATGGATGGCATGAAAACCTTCCTAAGGGTTTGAGTCTGTTTTCTTTTTGTCTTTGAGTAGACAGTAGCTAGTGAGAAATAGTGTCTCGGGCAAATATTCACTCGGTCCTAACATATTTACCTTTGACCTTGTGGTTAAAAACTATTTGGTGCATTTAGGATGGTGATAGTTGTGACCTTGAGACTCTTATTTTCACTAAACAATCACCGAGTGGTTTCTTGGAACCATTTGTATTGCTCAAATCATAGTTAAGGTTGTTGTGGGTCCTCGACTCTGTCTCTTTAGCAATCGTATAGCTTGTGTGGTGAGGTATTGATTTGCAAGTCCAAGTCCAGTGCCAATAAGTCTAGAAATGATCATAGGCTCTCCCTGATCTTAATTGATACTTGAAAACATCCATAACCCACCAATGATGATATCCGTATTCAACCTCGTTGAGCCATAGCCCTTATTCTTTCAATAACCATGATACAAGCTTTTGTCCGTGCTAAAATGATCCTCTCTTGGCACCCGATCTTTCCTTAGCACAAAGAAAAAGCATAAGTTGGGGGGTGAAACGAGGAATGCAAAAGTGATAAACGGTACAAAATGAAGAAAAGGAAAGGCAAAGAGAAAAATAAATAAAAGTCATAAAGTTAAAAAGAAAGTGAACAATGTGGAATAAATGAAGGGATTCAATAAAAGCAAAGATGAAAGGCTTGGAAAGACTAGAAAAGAGAAAAAGGATTGACATGAACAAGAAAGAGTGACAGTGTGTCTCTCTAGCCCCCAAGGAGGAAGTAAATGACTCAAAAAGTCAAGAAAATGTGAGCCAAAATGAAGCAAATAAAGTGCTTAAGAAAAGATGGAACCTTCATAGACGAATATTTCCTACCCTGAACCAAAAGGCCTTCATTACATTCTTGCAAAATCCCTATATGATCTTAAGTAGGGTGATCTTACATAATTGGTGACCCACATAAGGGGAAAGCTTATGATACTTAGAGCCGGACTTGTGACCTTCCTTTGAGAGAGATGAGTGTGTTTTCCAAAATGCTCATTCTTTGTGTTACAATCTAAAAGTGAGGTTTATTTGTGGAGAGTTGAGGAGTATGAGTTTGGGTTCCACAATGACCAATGTAGTAGAAAGAGTTTCCTTGATTAGTTGAGTCAACTCTTGATATTTTTTTATCGCACTAAAGCCATAGTGCTAAAAAGGTTGTGTATTGTTAATAATGCATTTGAGATGAGGGTAATGGTTAGTGCCAATTCATTCTTGGTGAGAGCACTGTAGGACTGCTGAATTTTGTTTCTTTTATCTTGAGGAGGAGGGAATTACTTTGTTTGCTTGAGGACAAGCAAAAGCTTAAGTTTGGAAGAGTTGATAACTAGGGATTGTAGTCTATTTTATGCTCCTTTTCGCTAAAGTTTTGGATTAAAAGTGTGTACAAGTATTCTCAAAAGCTAACTTATTGTTATTGTTTGCAGTATTTGGTCAAAAAGAGACAAGAAAGTCAAAACCAACTCATAAAGGAGTGAAACCTATAGAGTGCTGACAACAAAGAAACATATGCGGACTTGGAGGGTCCACCACTGAGGTGGTCTTGTTTACGCTCTCACTGATGGGAAAGTTCAGAGAATGATGTTATGGGATTAACAATTCACCGCTGCCCGCGGTGAAATTGCACAGAAGCGGTAACTCTTTTGTGGCAATGATAGCTTTTGCGCGGCCGCGGTCAAGTTACGATAGCTTTTGTTGAGTGGAGCTTAAAATTTAAGACTGCAGTCCGCACTTGGTTTTGCGCGGCCGCGATAGTCATAGCACTGTAGTGGTCCATTTTTCGCTGTCAGCAGATACCTTGTAGGGGCAATTTTGTTCCAAAAATTTAGCTGTGTATAAATAGTTCCTTTCAAGATTTTTAGGTCATCTGTTGTTTGGTTGAGCACGTGAACATTTGTTTCTAGCCATTTCAATCATTTTAGAATTTCTTTAGCATTTAATCATAGATTTTAATCTTGTATTTACTTTTTATGGGTTATACTTCATCTCAATCTATGATGTCTTCTTTGATTATGAGTAGCTAAACTCATAAGCAAGGGTTGTGGCTCAACACTAGTGTGGGTATTTAATGAGTCTTCTTTTTTAGGGCTTAAAAGTTTATGGGTAAATGATTTTTGGCTTGATTTATACTTTAAATGTTGAATTGGTGGTTGCAAACACTGATTTGTGCCTTTTTAACTTAGGCTCTTCTTGATAAAGAGACTAAATCTATGAAATTCAGGCTAACAAGGAGTTGGGGTGCATTCAAGATATTGATAGCCCAATTAAAGGGTTAAACCTAGAGATAATAATACCCGACTTGAGACAATTTTGCTTATATTAGTTGAACACCCAATTGGGCATGAGAAAGCCAATTAGGGCAAAGTTACTCAAACTACCGAGATGTATAGAGTGAGTAGTTTTGTGCAATTGATATATCATGATCCCAATTATAACAAATTTTCGCTAAGTTTTAGATCCCGTTAGATACTCACCTAGGTATAATTCACTTCCCTAGTGCAGTTTTACTATTTAAGTAATCCTTGCAAAAATATCATACTTAGCTTATTTCCCTGCATCATAAAAGGATGATTGGAAGTGAAATTAAGAACATCGCACATTGCTAGATTAGATAGGAACCCAATTCGAAACCTATCTTAGCTCCCTGTGGAATAGATCCCGACCTTTTGGGTAAAAGCTGCATCGACCGCTCTTGCCACTCTATAGTGGTAAAGAGTTGGAATCGATCAGAACTCCTGCTGAACTCGGGTACAACATCAGGGGTATGGACCCTTATCACAGATGTGCCTCGAATGTGAAAGGTTCCAAGTTCGGCATTGTCTTAAAACCTCCCACAAGTGATATTATTAGGCAATCTATCAAAAAACCAAGATTAACTAATAGTGAGGCCGAGTGTGAGGCCATGATTGTGGGACTTGAGCTAGCTAAGAGCTTGGGAGCAGAAGTCATCAAGGCCAAGTGCGACTCCCTATTGGCTGTAAACCAAGTAAACAAAAGCTTCGAGGTTTGAGAACATAGGATGCAACAGTACTTGGATAAGCTGCAGGTAACCTTGCATCGCTTCAAGGAATGAACTTTGGACCATATGCCTTAAGAGCAAAATAGTGAGTCTGATGCGCTTGCCAATTTGGGCTCTTCGGTCGAAGAAGATAACATTGTCTTGAGGATTGTTGTCCAATTATCTAGTTGAAGAGGGTCATGCCGAAATAAATTCAACAAGCCTGAAGTAGGACTACAGGAATAAGTAAATTGACTATTTGAAGAATGAAAAACTTCTGTTGGACCATAAAGAATCAAAGGCCTTACGAGCCAAGGCTGCTAGGTTTACATTGGATGAAGATGGAACATTGTATAGGAGGATGTTCGATGGGCCTTTAGCGGTATGATTGGGGCCAGGACACACCGATTATGTCCTTCGAGAAATCCACGAAGGTACTTGTGGGAATCACTCCGGCACCGAATCTTTGGTCCGCAAAATTATCAGAGAAGGTTACTACTAGGAAAGCATGGAAAAAAATACCAAGGAATTTGCCATAAAATGTGATAAGTGTTAACGATTCGCACCGATGATCCATCAGCGTAGAGAACAACTTCATTCGGTCCTATCCCCATGGACTTTCATGAAATAGGGAATGGATATAGTTGTCCCTCTGCCAAAGGCCCAAGGTAAAGGTAAATTTATCTGGTTTATGACTGATTATTTCTAAGTGGGTAGAAGAACAAGCCTTCGAGAAGGTCCGAGAAAAGGAAGTCATTGACTTTATCTGGGACCACATCATATGTTGATCCGCAATACCTGCCGAGATTGTGTGTGAAAATGGAAAGAAATTCATCGGTAGAAAGGTAAAGGAGATCCTCGAAGTGCATTAAATAAAGAGTATTTTATCGATGCCGTTAATACCCAACCGGAAATGGACAGGCCGAGTCGACAAATAAAACTATCATTCAGAACATGAAGAAAAGACTGGATGATGCAAAGGGGAAATGGAGAGAAGTTTTACCCGAGGTACTTTGGGCATATCGGACTACATCAAAGTCTAGTACGGGGCCTACCCCGTTCTCTCTAGTATATGGCTCCGAGCCCCTCATCCCGTCAAAGATGGAGAACCCAATGCTAGGTTTTGACATGCGTCGGAGGAGTCAAATCACGAGGCTATGAGTTCCAGTCTCAATTATTAGTCAAAAACCAAGAAGTGGTGCTTGTTCAGATGCTCACACAGAAGCAAAGGATTGAAAGATACTATAATAGAATAACCAACCTTTGACATTTTGGAATCGGGGACTTAGTCCTATGAAAAGTTACCCTCAATACCCTAGACCCCAATGAAGGGAAACTTGGCCCGAAGTAGGAAGGACCGTACGGAGTCTCGGAGTTATCGGAAAAGGGTCTTACAAACTCAGCACAATGGAAGGCCAACAATTTCCAAACAATTTTAACATATAACTGCTCAAACGGTACTACTGCTAACGTACGATCTTACCCTTTTTGGTCCATTTGAGTTTAAAACTAACTCATTATAGGCTTTCGATCGAGGGTGTACGATCTCGAAGGCATCGTATTTCTACACAAAGGCCTTAGGTTTTAGAACATGCGTTGCACTCTTTTTCCCTTAGATCGAATTGTTTCGCAAATAGGTTTTACTGGCAAAGTTTTTAATGATGCAACAATTATATGCTATCTAAGAAGAACTCAACAGTATCCAAGGTCTCTTTTTATTCAACCTCAAATATTGGGGGCCCATCACCCTCGGATATTATATTTTGAAGGAAAATACTTCACGCCTAAGAAGACCTCGATAGAAAGACTTTATAATGGGCCAAATGGTCAGATGAACCATGTCCATATAGAATAGTCAAGCCCCGACAACAAATCATATACGCGTGTATCAATTATTTGAAAGAAGCATTCTGTTAATATTCAAAAACACTCTGTGTCTCGAAGAAGTCTACTATTACACGAACTCTACACTTATAATCTTGCGAGATGCGGCTCAAAAACCAAAGCATAATAGAATTCCCAAATACTCGAGGACTGTCATCGATATAAAATACCTTTGAATCATCAAAAACTCAGTCTTTTAAGACCTCAAAAGGGCACCCCTCGAAATAAAGGCAAAGGCCATATACTCGGGGACTAACTTTTCGAGCAAGTTTGGAAAGTCATCGAGAAAAATGTCCAAATGACAAAACCGAAGGCTACGTCCATACTAAAGACTATGGTCATATAAAATTTATGGCCAAAATAATGCGGATCGGAGACGTCTAACTTCCACTGTAAATTTAAGTCCTTCAATCATAGAAAAATCAGTTAAATCAGGCTATCCTCGGCAAAAGCAAAATATGAAGGGCTTCGATAAATTCAGCCCCCGAAAATCTAAAGGCCTCGAAAAATACAGGGGCTTCCAAAACATCGGCCTTCAGAAATCCCCCAATAGGTATGCAATTATGTTTGCACAAAAAATAAGCTTCCAACACGTCAAACCTCCGAAAAACCCGAACGGGTACAAAAAATACATGCTAAGGCATACAAAATTTTTACTAAGTCTTTTAGCCGAAAAAAAGGAAAAAGTATAACCACTTTAAAGGCCGATCGACCCAAAGAGCCGAAGAGCCAACCTAAAGAGCCTAAGGGCCAACATAAAGAGTCTAAGGGCCAGCTTAGGAGAGCTTATAAGTCAAACCATTTAGAATTTAAGACCTCGTCATCACTCAACTCGGACTAAAGAATCCCATTATCCTGAGCTCATGTCGAATTGATTTAAGCTTTCCTCGAGGATGAACAAAATCCTAAGGGATGCTATATTGATCAACAAAAACCTAAAGGTTTATTATGTTCTGAGTCCGAACCAATATTCAGAATGATTGTTTGAATTATCAAAAATCTTCCACAAATGAGAACAAAATAAAATTTAACATAAGGATAGAGTAAAAATATGCGTTATATTCATGGAGGGTACTTTAAAAAACGTATTACAACGCCCGCGAAGGGCCCTTGCACATAAAATAAATGAAAACTTGATCTATTTTCGGGGTCACATCCCGGGAAGCGTCATCTTCGGAAACTACACATTCAACAGCTCTATATTCGGGAGCCCCCATCTCCCTTGGGAACATCTTCTTCACATTCCCTATCACCGGAGCCACTCATTTTGTCCTCCTCATCGGTGTAGGCAATAAACCTGGCATTGGCTTCCCGCGCCCTTGCCTCAACTATCTCCTCGGTAAGATCGAACACCCAAGTATGAATTTCCTCGAGAGTCTCCCTTCGGGCTTGGCACCTAGCCAAGTCATTGATCTGCTTTCCCTGGTAGGAGGCCTCTCTCAACTCAGATCAAACATCTGTTCCATCCCTTAAGTACATGGCAATGTATTTATCAGCTACACCCTTCGTCTTCTCATCTTCAATCTTAGCTTGTACAACTTCAGCCTTGGCCTGTATAGTTTCGACCCAGTTATGATGACCCGGCCGGTCTTCTTAAGAATTAATGCCCCGATCCCTTATTAAATACTTTCCCCAAGTCTATTTATGCTAATTTGAATTACTGGGATGTTCGGTTGTGAGTTTCGGAGAGTTTTGGAACACTTAATCCCTAAATGAGAGCTTAAGTGTTGGAATGTTGCCCGTAGTTGGAACAGTGTGAAGATGGCCTCGGAATGGAAATCCAATGGTTCCATTAGCTCTGTTAGGTAATTTAGGGGTTGGGAGCGTGTTCGGAATGTGTTTTGGAGGCCCGTAGCTAAATTAAGCTATAAATGCCGAAAGTTGGAATTTTGAAGTTTCCGGTCCGATAGTGATATTTTGATCCGAGGCTCGGAGTGGAATTCTGGAAATTTCAATAGCTCCATTGTGACATTTGGGATGTGTTTGCAAAATTTAAGGTCATTCGGACGTTTTTTGGTTAGGTTTTTGATCGAAAGCGTATTTTGATGAAATTTGAAGTTCTTAGGCTCAAATACTTGATTAATTAGAGTTTTCGGTGTTGTTTTAGGTTGTTTAAGGATTGGTAAAATTTTGAATGATGTTATTTGACATGTTCGTAAGTTTGGTTGAGGTCCTAAGGGCCTCGGGTGTGTTTCAGATGCTCAACGGGGCATTTTGGAGTTGTGAAAAGTTGCAGATTTTACTTCAGCTGTTGCAAACCATTTTCCTTCTGTGCGATCGCATCATTCTCCCTGCGATCGCATAGTGTAGATTCGGGAGTTGATATTTTCGTTCTACAAGATACCATTTAATGGTTCGCAATCGCGGAAGTCAGCTTTCCCCTTCTTTGCGATCGCATGCCCCTCCTTGCGTTCGCATTGAATAGCTGAGCTGGTGGCTCAGTGGTCAATCCTTCGACGCGATCACATAGTCCTGATCCTTCCTCTTCTGCGATCGCAGGCCTAAGGTTGCGTTTGCATAGACCATATTCTCGAACTTAAAACTTTACTCTCCGCGACGCATGGAACAAATCCCTGGGCAGTTATAAACATTTTAAAACCGAGGGTTAGCCATTTTTAACAAAACACAAGCATGGGAGCTCGTATTTGAGGGAGATTTCTGGGATTTTTCAGGGACAACGATTAGGTATCGATTCTCTACTCTTTTATGCTTAAAACCCACTAATCTGCTCACGAATTCCTCCTTAATTTAAGATTTTTGAATGTGAAATGGGTAAAACTTCATAGACCAAATTATTGAGTTTTGAGTGTGTATTTGACCTCCGATTTGGGAGATTTTCATATGGTTCGACTCATGAGAGTACGAGGGTTCTGAAAATGTTAATTTCTTCCGATTTTGAGATATTGACCTGGGGGCATTTTGGTTATTTTACCAAATTTCGCACCTTAGCTTTGTATTAAATAATAGAATCAGTTGTTTGAGATGTTATTTACGATATGTAATTGAATTGAATAAATTTGGGCAATTTGGAGTTGGATACTCGTGGCAAACACGTGGTTTCGAGTTGATTTTGGAGCAGGTTTGAGGTAAGTGGCTTGTCTAACCTTGTGTCGGGGACCTTTTCCCTTAGGATATGATATTTCGTAATTGAATGCCTTGTACGTGAGGTGACGAGCGCGTACTTGAGCAAATTGTTGAAAATCCGATTTTTACTTAATATATTGAGATAGAGTTCTTTCATATTTTCTTTATTCTACTTGAAATTATAGCCTGTGTTAATTTAGAAAAGCATGCTTAGTTGATTTCAATTGCCTATTTGCTTAAGTTACCTTGATTGTACTACGTGAAGCATGTTAGGCTAGTACTACATGTTGCTTGTACTTTTGAAATTCACTTTTGAATATCTTTTGGTTGTGGTTACACATTTATATTGGGACTACGGATGTGGGATTCCGGTAGCTCCCCCTACCCCCCCACCCCTTGTTTGGAACTGCGGGTTCGATTACCGATAGATCCCCTTGCATATTTACTTTGGGACTCCGGGTTAGATTCCTGATAGATCCCCCTTCACATTAATTGTTAGAATACGGGATGGTATCCCGGGAGATCCTTCAGATATACACATATGATGGACTACGGGATGGTATCCCGGGAAATCCACTGGACAGTTGAGAAAAGGTCTACAGGACGGTATCCTGGGAGATCTTCATTGTTACCATTGGTACTGAGCTGTACATATTCCGTGTTTACTTTGTTCCTTGTGTATTTGTTATTGCTTGTTTAGCCTCTCTCATTCCATTGTTGTACTAATTATTGCTGCATGCTTTCATATTGATAACTCATATTATATTGCTTAACCTCAGTAGGGCCCTGACCTTCCTCGTCACTACCCAACCAAGGTTAGGCTTGGCACTTACTGAGTACCGCTATGGTGAGGACACACGCTACTCAAGATGATCAGGCACTCGCGCCCCTTACTACAGTCGTTAGAGGCCGAGGGCGGGTAGAGGATGAGGACGAGGATGCGCACGTGGTGCAGCCAGAGCACCTGCGCGAGCTGCCACCGAGGTACCACCAGCAAATCCAGCCAGTGACCAGGCACCTGGCATGCCTACTACTACCACTACTACTCCAGCTCTTCAGGAGACTTTGGCTCAGTTCATGAGAATGTACACCACCTTGGATCAGGTAGGGTTGCTTCCCCTTGCTGTAGCCACATCCCAGGCCGGGGGAGGAGTACAGACTCCTACTGTCCCCACTCCTGAGCAGCGAGTGCGTGTTGAGCAGGTTCCCGAGATTATTCAAGCATCGCCCGCAATGCCCGTTCAGCTCGAGGATAGGGCAGCGGTTTCTGAGGATGAGCAGTTGAGGCTTGAGAGGTTCAAGAAGTATAAGCCTTCTGTATTCAGTGGATTAGCATCACACGATGCCTTGGGATTTCTAGAGGAGTGCCACCGTATTCTTTGCACTATGGGCGTAGTAGAGTCTAGCGGGGTTTCCTTCACTTCCTTCCAGCTTCAGGGAGCCGCCTATGATTAGTGGCGCACTTATGAGATAGATAGTCTAGCCGAGGCTGCCTCACTGACCTGGACCTAGTTCTCAGATATGTTATGAGAGAGTTTGTCCCTCAGAGTCTCAGGGACGCATGGCACGCAGAGTTTGAGCATTTACGCCAGGGTGCTATGAGCGTTTCGGAGTATGATATCCGCTATACCAGGTTGGCTAGGCATGCACCGACCTTGGTTGCTACAGTCCCTTAGAGAGTTTGCAGGTTCATTAAGGATCTTACCCCACCCATCAGATCTAGCATGGCTCGAGAGTTAGAGATGGATATTCCTTATCAATAGGTAGTGAGCATTGCTAGAAGGATCGAGGGTATGCTCGCCAGGGAGCGAGTGGAGAGAGAGGACAAGAGGTCTCGAGAGTCGGGCCACTACTCTAGTACCTATACCCCATCAGCAGGTCGTCATCACAAGGGTTATGTGGGTTGCCCCGTCCATTCAGTTCTTCCAGCAGCCAGCAGGGCTCCAGCTATACCTATACCTCAGGAGCCTTACTATGCACCTCCAGTTTCTAGCGCGCCTCCTGCGCCGGGTGCTTCCAGGGGTCAGTCCAGCAGACCTGGCCCTAGTCAGTCACAACTGCCGCATCCTCCCAGAGCTTGTTTTGAGTGTGGTGATATACGTCGTACGGTTACGGACTACCTCAGACTTGGTAGGGGTGCATCTTTACAGACTGCTCAGCCACAGCGTACTTCTTCGAGTTTTCAGGCCATGGTTACAGCTCTAGCTACTACCCCATCTGCCTAGCCAGCGAGGGGCGGAGGTTGAGAAAATAAAGGTCACCCTCGAGAGAGGGGTCGGGCCAGATATTATGCTATTCCTGCTCGTACCGAGGCTGTTTCCTCCGACTCCGTCATTTTATATATTATACTGGTTTGTCACATAGAGGCATCGGTTCTATTCGATCCTGGCTCTACTTACTCTTATGTGTCTTCTTACTTTGCTCCGCATTTTGGTGTACCTCGAGATTCTTTGAGTGCCCCTGTTTATGTTTCTACTTATGTGGGGGATTCTCTTATTGTGGACCGCATTTATCGGTCACGTCTATTTACTATTCATGGTTTTGAGACCAGAGTAGATTTATTGTTACTCAATATGGTTAACTTTGATATTATCTTGGGCATGGACTAGTTGTCGCCCCACTTTTCTATTCTTAATTATCACCCCAAGACCGTGACGCTGGCTATGCCAGGTATTCTGCATGTTGAGTTGAGTGGTACTTTAGATCACACTCCCAGTAGAGTTATCTCTTTCATTAAAGCTTAGTGTATGGTTGAGAAATGGCGCGCCATATATTTAGCTTATGTGAAATATGTCAGTGTTGATACCCCTTCTGTTGATTCAGTCCCAGTGGTACGGGATTATCCCGATGTGTTTCCAGGTGATCTTTCGGGCATGCTGCCCCATAAAGACATTGATTTTTGTATTGATATGTTGCTGGGCACTCAGCCCATTTCCATTCCTCCGTATCGCATAGCCCCTCTTGAGTTGAAAGAGTTGAAGGATCACTTGCAGGAATTACTTGATAAGGGCTTTATTCTCCCCAGTGTTTCACCTTGTGGTGCTCCAGTCTTATTTATGAAGAAAAAAATGGTTTTATGCATATGTGTAGCAATTATCGCTAGTTCAACAAGGTTACAGTGAAGAACCGTTATCCTTTGCCTCGTATTAATGACCTGTTTAACCAGCTTCAGAGCGCACATATGTTTTCTAAGATTGACTTACGCTCAGGTTACCATCAGTTAAAGATTCAGGAGCCAGATATCTCGAAGACTACCTTCAGGACTCGGAATGATCTTTACGAGTTCCTTGTTATGTCATTTGGGCTGACCAATGCCCCAGCAACTTTTATGCATTTGATGTAGTGTGTTCAGGCCATATCTTGACTCGTTTGTTATTATTTTTATTGATGATATTCTCGCGTATTCCCGGAGTCGAGAAGATCATGAGCAGCACCTGAGAACCGTACTTCAGACACTGAGAGATAAGAAGTTATATGCTAAGTTCTAAAAATGTGAGTTTTGGTTAGGTTATGTGGCATTCTTAGGCCGCGTGTTATCGAGTGAGGGCATTCTGGTGGATCCGAAGAAGATAGTGATCGTGTAGAGTTGGCCTAGACCCTCCTCAGCTACAGAGATTCATAGTTTCCTTGGCTTGACGGGCTACTACCGTCGTTTTATGGAGGGATTTTCATCGATTGCAGCTCCTATGACTAGATTGACCCAGAAAGGTGCCACATTTTAGTGGACAGAGGAGTGTGAGGCGAGCTTTCATAAGCTCAAGACAACTTTAACTACAGCCCTAATTTCAATATTGCCTACTGGTTAGGGTCTTATACTATTTATTATGATGCCTCGAGAGTTGACTTCGGAGCGGTGTTGATGTAGGATGGTAGGGCGATTGCCTACGCGTCCAAATAGTTGAAGATATATTAGAAAAATTAGCCTGTCCACGGCCTTGAGCTAGCTACTATTGTTCCTGTCTTGAAGATCTGGTGTCATTATTTGTACGGTGTGCTTTGTGAGATCTATACTGACCATCGGAGTTTGCAGCACTTGTTCAAGCAAAAGGATTTAAATATGCGTCAGAGGAGGTGGTTAGTGTTGCTGAAGGATTATGATATTACTATTCTATACCACCCGGGCAAGCCCAATGTGGTGGCTGATGCCTTGAGTCGTCGGGCAGAGAGTTTAGCGAGTTTGGCATATTTACCAGCTTCAGAGAGGCCTATGGCGATGGATATTCAGGCCTTAGCTAGTCAGTTCGTAAGACTGGATCTTTCGGAGCCCAGTTGGGTTCTAGCTTGTGTAGTATCCCGGTCTTCTTTATTTGATCGTATCAGGGAGCGACAGTATGATGACCCTCATTTGCTTGTCCTTAAAGGCAAGGTCCAGCATGGTGATGCCAGAGATGTGACCTTTGGGGATGATGGGGTATTGAGGATGCATGGTCAAATTTGTGTGCCCAATATTGATGAGCTTTGAGAGTTGATTTTAGCAGAGGCCCATAGTTTGCGGTATTCCATCCATTCGGGTATTGCGAAGATGTATCAGGACTTGAAGCAGCACTATTGGTGGAGGTGGATGAATAAAGATATAGTTGGGTATGTATCTAGATGCCTCAACTGCCAGCAGGTGAACTATGAGCACCAGAGACTGGGTGGGTTGCTTCAACAGATAGAGATCCCGGAGTGGAAGTGGGAGCGGATCACCATGGACTTTGTAGTTGGGCTCCCACGGACCTTGAAGAAGTTTTATGCCATTTGGGTTATTGTGGATCGGCTGACCAAGTCCGCTAATTTCATTCCTGTGTGTACTACCTATTCTTCGAAGCGATTGGCGGAGATTTATATTCGGGAGATCATTCGTCGGCATAGTATTCTACTTTCTATTATTTCCGAAAGAGGTACTCAGTTTACATTGTAGTTTTGGAGAGCCGTGCAGGAGGAGTTAGGTACTTGGGTGGAGTTGAGCATAGCTTTCATCCCCAGATGGACGGATAGTCCGAGCGCACTATTCAGATTCTTGAGGATATGCTCTGTGCATGTGTGATTGAGTTTGGAGGATCTTGGGATCAGTTCTTTCCATTGGTAGAGTTTGCCTACAACAACAGTTATCAGTCCAGCATTCAGATGGGGCCGTATGAGGCTTTATATAGTAGGAGGTGTAGAACTCTGGTGGGTTGGTTTGAGCCGGGTGAGGCCAGGAAATTGGGCACAGAATTTGTTCGGGACACATTGGAGAAGGTTAAGATGATTCAGGATAGTCTATGTACAGCCTAGTCCAGACAGAAGAGCTACATGATCAAGAAAGTTTGTGATGTTTCGTATATGGTTGGTGAGCGGGTTCTGCTTCAGGTTTTTCCTATGAAAGGTGTCATAAGGTTTGGGAAGAAAGCGAAGTTGAGTCCGATGTTTATTGGCCCTTTTGAGATTTTGAGGCGAGTTGGGGAGGTTGCTCCGGAGGTATCACAGTGACCCGTCGCACGTGTTGGATTTCAGTTCGGTCCAGGTCGACAAGGATCTATCCTATGTTGAGGTCAAAGGACATTGCTTCAATAAAGATTCTGTGGCGGGGTCAGCCGGCCGAGGAGGCAACTTGGGAGACCGAGCGGGATATGCGCAGCAGTTACCCTCATCTTTTCACTACTTCAGGTATGTCTTTATGCTCGTTCTAGGCAAATGAATGTTTAAGTGTAGGAGGATGTGATGACCCAGCCGGTCAACTTAAGAATTAATGCCCCAATCCCCTATTAACTTCTTTCCCCAAGTCTATTTATGCTAATTTAAATTGACGGGATGTTCGGTTGTGAGCTTCGGAGAGTTTTGGGACACTTAGTCCCTAAATGAGAGCTTAAGTTTTGGAAAGTTTCCTGTAGTCGGACGACCTCGGAATGGAAATCTGATGGTTCTGTTAGCTCCATTGGGTGATTTATTGGTTGGGAGCGTGTTCGGAATGTGTTTTGGAGGCCCATAGCTAAATTAGTCTTGAAATGCCCAAAGTTGGAATTTTGAAGTTTCCGATCCGATAGTGAGATTTTTATTTGATGGTCGAAATGGAATTATGGAAGTCACAGTATCTTCGTCGTGTCATTTGGGATGTGTGTGAAAAATTTCAAGTCATTCGGACGTGTTTTGGTTTGGTTTTTTATCGAAAGCGTATTTTGATGAAATTTGAAGTTCTTAGGCTCAAATCCTTGATTAATTCGAGTTTCTGGTGTTGTTTTAGGTGGTTTAAGGATTGGTAGAAGTTTGAATGGTGTTATGGGACATTTTCATAAGTTTGGTTGAGGTCCAAGGGTCCTTGGGTGTATTTCGGATGCTCAACGGGGCATTTTGGAGTTGTGAAAAGTTGCAGATTTTGCTTCAGCTGTTGCAGACCATTTTCCTTCTCTGAAATTGCATAGTCTAGATTTCGGAGTTGATATTTTTATTCTATGCAATAGACTTTCATGTTTAGCGATCGCGGAAGTCAGTTTTCCCCTTCTTCGCGATCGCATTCCCCTCCTCGCGTTCGCATTGGACAAGCTGAATTGGTGGCTCAGTGACCAATCCTTCTACGCGATCACAAGTTCGCGATCACATAGGCCTGATCCTTCCTTTTCTGTGATCGCTGACCTAAGGCTGTGTTCGCATAGACCAAATTCTGGAACTTAAAAATTTATTCTCCGCAATCACAGCCAAATTCGTATGATCGCACTGAACAAATCCCTGGGCAATTATAAACATTTCAAAACCGAGTGTTAGCTATTTTTAACAAAGCACAAGCTTGGGAGTTTGTATTTGATGGAGATTTCGAGGTTTTTTTTGGGACAATGATTAGGTATCGATTCTCTACTCTCTTATGCTTAAAACCCACTAATCTAACCACGAATTCCTCCTTAATTTCAGATTTTTGAATGAGAAATGGGTAAAATTCCATAGACCAAATTACTGAGTTTTGAGTGGGTGTTAGACCTCCGATTTGAGATATTTTTATATGGTCAGACTTGTGAGAGTACGAGGGTTATGAAAATGTTAATTTCATCTGATTCCGAGATGTTTTCCTGAGGGGCATTTTGGTTATTTTACCTAATTTCGTGCCTTAGCTTTAAATTAAATAGTAGAATCAGTTGCTTGAGATGTTATTTACGATATGTAATTGAATTGAATAGATTTGGGCCATTCGGAGTAGAATATTCATGGCAAACCCGTGGTTTCGAGTTGATTTTGGAGTCGGTTTGAGGTAAGTGGCTTGTCTAACCTTGTGTGGGGGACCTTTTCCCTTATGATATGATATTTGGTGATTGAATGCCTTGTACATAAGGTGACAAGTGCTTGCTTGAGCTAATTGTTGAAAATCTGTTTTTCACTTAAGATATTGAGACTGAGTTCTTTCGTATTTGCTTTATTCTACTTGAAATTATAGCCTGTGTTAAATTAGAAAAGCATGCTTATTTGATTTAAATTGCCTATTTGCTTAAGTTGCCTTGACTGTACTACACGAAGCATGTTAGGCTAGTACTACCTGTTGCTTGTACTTTTCTACTTCACTTCTGAATATCTTTTGGTTGTGGTTGCACATTTACATTGGGACTACGGATGTGGGATTCCGGTAGCTTCCCCATTGTTTGTTTACTTTGGGACTGCGGGTTTGATTCCTGATAGCTCCCCCTGCATATTTACTTTGGGACTGCGGGTTAGATTCCCAATAGATCCCCGTGCACATTGAAAAGTTGGACTACGGGATGGTATCCCGGGAGATCCTTCGGATATACATATATGATGGACTACGGGATGGCATCCCGGGAGATCTACTGGATAATTGTGAAAACGAATACAGGATGGTATCCTGGGAGATCCTCATTGTTACCATTGGTACTGAGCTATACATATTCCGTGTTTACTCCGTTAGTTGTGTATTTGTTATTTCTTGTTTAGCCTGTCTCATTCCATTGTTGTACTCATTATTACTGTATGTTTTCATATTGATAACTCATATTATATTGCTTAACCTCAGTAGGGCCCTGGCATTCCTTGTCACTACCCAACCGAGGTTAGGCTTGGCACTTACTGGGTACTGCTATGGTGCACTCATGCCCTTTCTGCGCATGTTTTTCATGTGCAGATCCACGTACCTCCACTCAGGCGCACTATCCCCGAGGAAGAGAGATTTAGCAGAGACTTTGAGGTACATATACCGCGTCCGCAGAACAGGAGTCTCTATCTTATTCCAGCTTTAGCAGATAGTCTTTCCTTTCTTACAGTTGTTTAGACATTCTGGAGTTAGAGCAGCGTGTTACATTTCTATTAGCATGTAGTTCCCGTGGGTTTCCGGGTTTTGGGGGTGATATTGTAGACTTTCGCATTATTGAGTTGTATACACCAAGCGGCATTTATATACAATTCTTATTTAGTTGTTTAGTTTTAATTAATTATTCCGCAAGTTATGTTATTTTCCGCAAGGTTAGTCTTAACTAGTTATAGGAACTAGGTGCCATTATGGCATGTTCACGAAGGGCGAACTGGGGTCATGACACCGGCTCTAGCGAGCTCGGCCTCCAATTCCTCGATCTTCTTATCCTGAGCCAGAAGTTTCACTTGAGTACCTCGGAGTTGGGCTTCAGCCGAGGCCAGTTGGGACGTAACAGCCTCTTTATCGGCAACAAGTTGATCTATGTTCTTTTTTCGTTGATGACAATTAGCTTTAACTTCATCAACCTCGTTCTGGAGCTACCCAATCATATCTATCTTTTGCTGCATCTGGCCTATCGAAAGTTAGCCTCTGAAGTAGGTCCAAGAAGGTCGTATTATATTAAAATCATACTTACTTGCTCATCAAGTTCAGACTTACTTCTTTGAGCCTTGGCCAATGCGGTCTAGAGATCATTAATGTCCTCTTCCTTTTGGCTACAGAGGATCCTTAGGTCCTTCTCTTCACCTGAATATTGAGCTCGGCCTCACACTAGCTTAGCTCACCTCTGAACTTTCCGATGGCATGTACGTGAAATGGAGACATATCAGTCAATAGAAAAGAAAAAAAAAAAGAAAATTACAATAATGAAAGTAAGTCCTTACACGGGAGAAAAGATATTGAGCCTCATAAAAAATGGTGGGTGCATCGTTGAGGTTGTTGTCATCCCCAACCCCAGCATAGCAACCTTGAAAGGGATCTTCCTCGAGGACATTTATCGGATTGGGCATTTATAGAGCGTTGGATTCCTCGATTTCCTCTTCGAAATAAGTTAGCAAAGAAAGGGAGTGACCTGTTGTCACAGCCCCGAGCTCTTCACTCGGGGCATTCTCATTAGCTTTGAGGGTCTCAACGTTTTCCACCTCCGGTATAGTTGTTGAAGAAAGAGGGACAATCTCAACCTCCGTGGACACGGGGACCTTGCCCACATCATTTTTCGGGTTCCCCTCGCCACGGGATGAAGTCTCCGACTCGCAAGTTATGATGGCCTCGGTTGATTTCCAGGTTCGATGCACCAACTCAGACTCTTCGCCATCATTTTCCTCATCATCTGAGGATTATGGGCCGAATTTGTGCCCGTTTGAGCAAATCTTCTCGCAACCTTCGAGCAGGGGTTTTCTTGTCTTGAGGTTCTTGGGGCTTAGAAACCCTCTTCCTTTTATTGTCCTTCTCTGATTTGAGAATCGAAGGCTTGGTCTTCTCCTTGGGCTTAGACTTCCTCATCTCAGAAGCATCCCCAAGGCCTGCACAAACAAATATGAGTAAATCGACACCACCAGTGTATGAAAGTATTTGAAAGTTGGGAAATCACTTACCATGGATCTTGGCTTCCCACTGGCCCTTGGCTAATTCACGCCACTAGCACGTATCGTAGGAAGAGGTGGAAGCTAATTTTCGGACCTAATCCTCAAGGTCCGGCACCGCGAGGGTCGACCAAACATTGGCTGCCAAAATAAGTAAAAAGTTATTATAAGGTTAAGAAGCAGAACATGAATAGATATCGGGGAGCTCCACTTACGTTTGAAGTTCCACCTCTCTAGGAACAGTATTTGTTTCTCGGGAATAACATTCGAAGTTCTAACTCTAACAAATCGGCTCATCCAACCTCAATCTTTGGTCTCGTGAGTACTGGCGAAGATGGCTTTCGTTGTTCGACAATGCAACTTGATGAGCCCTCGAAATAGCTAGGGCCGGTACAATTGAGTCAGATGGCTGAGGGTGAATTCAAACCCCTCAACCTTATTGTAAAAGAAGCGCAACATAGTCATGATACGCCAAAAAGAGGGGTGAATTTGACGAGGGTGACTTCGTATGTTTTGAAGAAGTCAATCACCACTGGATCAAGGGGACCCAGAGTGAAGTGATAAGTGTAAACACTTAAAAAACCCTCCACGTGGGAAGTAATGCTTTCCTTGGGGTTCGGGATCTGGATAACGACCTCGTCCCCCTAGATATAGTCCTTCCTCACATCCCCCATAATCTTCTCCGATATCATGCTAATATATCGAGATGTATGCTCACGTCGGCCTGGGATGTCGGTGGACTCTCAATACTAAAGTCCTTCTTAATTATGCAAGGAATGGGGGTGATTTCCTAAAGAGTTGGCGATACCACCGGTTTGGTCGGTCGGGAAGTAGAAGAAGACAACGCTTTGTCCTTTTCTGGGATCGTTTTGGAAGTTTTAGCCATGAAAGTAAGGTAAAGAATACGGGTTGCATAGCGATGTGGTGCTTATTACAAAAGCTTGGTGTTTTGCAGGGCTTCAAGAGGTGGGGTAAAGGGCAATCAGAGAACAAGATGAACACAGGGAAAATGTAAGGAAAAGGTAAAGTTCTTTACTAAGTGGAATTGCCTCATATTTATAGTGGGCTAACGACGGTTCGGTGGTGCTAGTGGCCGGCCAATACTAGCATACATTCAATATTTTGGGGAAGTAAACCCATGGGACATTTCGGTCACTTCGAACGCATGCGTCATAGAAATGATGTCATCACTAAAGGCTTCAGGAAAACGAGGATCAAAATTGTTTCTTATCATCTTACTCTAAGAAATGTGGGGACTAACTGTATACGGTCGAGATGGAAACATTCGATCTATACACTTGGGAGGTCATGCGAAGTCCAAGTCCGAGTAAGGCCAGGTTTAAGCTCGAAGGACCAGATCCGAGTTTGAAGGAGAAGCACGAAGTATACCGAGACCGGGTGTGTTCGACCCCGAAATAGTACTGTTATGGTTTTGTACTAAAGAAAGTTAGGTTCCAGCCACGTCCCTTGAGTCATGGCGTACATCACAAAATGGGGTTGTACAATTTTGTACTAGACGGTTAGACAGTTGTAACAAGAATATTCCCTACTGTAAATGAAAATATTCCTTATTTAAGGGTTCCCCCACTATATAAGGAGGGGCCCCAATTATTTGTAAGATCAACGTTTTACTGAAAAAGATTATACTCTCTACTTTTCGCCTGTTGTTCATCAGAATTGTTCCTTAGCTCAATTATTCTTAGTTTGATTCTCTAATTTAATTATTTTCACTGCCCTAATCCAACTCGAGGCCACCTTCTCGAGGTCACTGCTATTAACGAACATTCGTTTGATTCACTTCTATCTTTTATTTCTACTTCATATTTCTTGATTATTAATTGATATTGAACTAAATCACGTATCTTTAAAATAATAAATCAAATTTAATTGTTACTCGTACTTTTGATGTAAATAATATACATAAAAAGTATTTTTTATCTAAATGCACAATATAATATTTAATAAAAAAGTGCCAGACACCCCTTCATTATAATTCATCAAGTTGCTTCTACACCTAGTGTTGCTGACAGGGAAGGACAAGAATTTGGCAAGCGAGATGTTGCTACTGGAATTCTTGGCAAGCGAGATGCTATTGCAATTGTTGGAACATCTGCTAACAACAAGGATGCTAATGCATTAGAAAAAGATTCTCAACATAGGCAACAATCACATCCTAAGTGTTGGTCAATAGTGCATCAATGACGTAGCAAGAAGGTGTCTTTAGGTCCTACAAATCTAGAATAAGTAGCAAAAATTTTTAGGTGTTCTAACTCATTTGATGCCTTGGTTTGTGCACATGAACATGGATATATAGAATGTAGGAAGAATAGGGAATTTAGGGATGAAAAAACAGGTACAAAATCTTGAAAAAACAACACTCCAGGTAGTGCAAAGCAGCAACAAAAAATGAAGTCTGCGGGTGCGCGATCAGTGGGTTCAAGAGACATGGTTCATGGAGATGATTTCAAAAATATCCAAGCATCTAATGCAGCTCCTACACTCCAATTATCCAGTCCAGAATTAGCTAAAATGATCAAGGAATCCCAGGCAGCGATGTTCATAAACACCACTCCAAAGATCAAGGCTACTTTAGTTACTTTGAATGCATCGGTTCATGAGGTTCCGTCCCAGTCGATGGAGTCTTTTGGTGAGCAAGGAGGTGATTCGGTGCAGCAATTGATATCTACAAGAAACAATCAACATGTGGATAAAGGAATGGCATCACCTTCACAATAAAATTCTATAAATGAGATGACTATTCCTAACAATGCACAAAAAATAAACATGTCAAGCTCAATAAAAAATACAACATCAAGGCAGATGAAGGAGAAGCAAAAAGGGCGTCTGTTAGGCCCAAATGCACCAGATTTTGTGCCCAGCAACAACAAACTTGCAGATACAAAAGCTAGGGAATTAGCACTTGTGTGTGGGACTGATAAATTCCCAAATGCTGCTGCATCCAAACACAACATTTTGGCAGTACAATCTGCCAGGGATTGCAAAATAATGCTCCTAATACTACCGCAAAATATGGGCAGCAACATGTAAGCTCTCCAGTTGAATCTGGGAATCTCTTATTATTAACCGATGCTCAAGATAGCCAAGATGATGAATTACATTCAGTAGGCTCACCACAAATACCAAAACTTTGCAACTTACCACCAGTACCAACAAATTGCAGCCTTTCCATTTTAAGTGGTACTATGATGCAAAATGCAATCACACTAAAATTTGGGTAGCAGCAGCATAGTCGAAATAGTCCAGCAGCTGTCTCTGAAGCGAGTAAAGCTAATGCACATCAATACAAACATCCAAATACAGGACAACATTGACATTTTCCTATAAGTTTCATGGCTGGACAGCAGAACAATACTCCAGGCAGTTCACTACAACAGCAATATCACACTTCAGGTGATGCAGTAGTAGAATTGGACAGTGTTAAAAGTTCAGGTGAGATTTCAAACATTGCTTTAATTTCAAACCATGACGGGGCTCTATTAGATGCTTTGGACAGTCCAAAACCTCATAGATGTGCATGCTCAAGTAATTCAAAAACAACTGCACAAAAGCTGAAAGTTTCAGTGGCAAAAAAGCGAGAACATTGTAGTGCAAAGACAACGAAGAGGCATGAACCATTATGGATGGTTATATAAGATGAAACTAATCAAAAACTAGAGGCCAATTTACGTATTGCTATTTCCGACGAAGCGGAAGAAGATGAATTGATTGAATCTTGTCCGGAAAAGTTGACTACAATTGGAGATTTCTCTACTAGGCATAGTGACAAAAAGAAGGGGACTCAAGAAATAACACTCAGGCCAGTCCCAATGAGAGCTGCAAAGTAAAAAGGGGATGCCCCCTCCACATCTACGAGGTCCAATAGATCCAACAAGAAATGAAGAATTTTGAAGGTTATTTGAAGACTGTTAAAGTGGATTTTAAGGAAGTTCAAATAGAAGAACTCGCATGTTTGATAATTGAGGGGAAAGACACTAATTTCTACATTGTTGTCACGACCCGGATTTCCCATAATCGGGAGTCGTGATGGCGCCTACTAACAGAGCTAGGCCAGCCAAACTTTAACATTCTCTGATAAATCTCAATAATATAATAAATGAAAATCAATTAAACGAGTGCGGAAGACTTTAAACTTAAAACAAAAGGAAACCAAAGATTTGCAAAAGTCTGAAATATGTCTCTACCCAGAACCTGGTGTCACCACTCACGAACTTCTAAGATTTACTAAATACAACCGTCTGAAAGAAAGTATAACAGTCTGTTTCAATACAAAATCTAACAAACTGAATAAAATAGAAAAGACTCCGGGCCCGCGGACGTCTGCGAGGCTACCTCAAGAGTCCCTGGACTGAAGGCCTGCTCCCGGTCTAGTACTGCTGCGGTCCGAAAGCTGCGTCCTGATCTGTGCAAAAGAACTACACAGAGTGTAGCATCAGCACAACCGACCCCATGTGCTGGTAAGTGACTGGCCTAACCCCGGCGAGGTAGTGACGTGGCTAGACAGGACCTACCATAATAACCTGTACAAATATATGTGCAATAACAGGAAATATACCAATTTAAACAGTAAAAAGGGGAGGGACGTGCTGGGGAAAATACTACAGTCAAAATATAGAAAATTTATCCTTAAGGAAACGAAACTGAACAATATCACTGATAAGAGAAACACTGGAAGTCTCTACATACGAACACAATACACACAGTCTATACTCCGTTGCGGCGCACAACCCGATCCTCTACAAATATCACTATTGCGGCGTGCAACCCGATCCTCAATATTTATCAATACCGTTGCGGCGTGTAACCCGATCCTCAACATTTAATACCAAGAACTCACCCAAACAACGACTGCAACTCAAGTACGAGGGGAGTAACAACAATCATAAGAAAATCTCGGCAAGGGAATACAATTTACAATTCAATAATCCCGGTAGTGGAGAATACAATAAATACTTACGTCCCGGCAGGGGACTAATCACTACACATTCCACTTTTAATCACTTATTTCTCGGGTAACAATTTCTAGTCTGAGTCAATGCTCCAAAAGCCAAACCAATCCCAAACCTTCCTCAAATATTCACATTATATTATGCTTATCAACCCAAGCAAGAAATATGTACCATTAAATCTGAATCCAACACATATAAGACTCAGGGTCAAGCTAGACGCCGGTGCATAGATAATTGTCACCATGCCTATACATTGTACTCCCCATTTAGCAAATAGCAATTAACATCCTAGTCCTAATCCCTCCAACCAAAGTTAGAACAAATACTTACCTCGAAAGCTCCAACTCAACTCACGCCTCTAGAATAGCTTTACCCCTCAAATTCGCCGCAAAACCGCTCGAATCTAGTCATAAATTACTCAAATGTATCAACAAATGCTAGTTAAATAAACTTGAATGCATAAAATGATTTTCCCAAAGTTTTACTCAAAAATTTCCAAAATGCCCCCGGGTCCACGTGGTCAAACCCCGAAGTTCGAACCAAAACCCTGTCACCAATTACCCCACGAGTTCATATCTATATTTTATTTTGAAATCGGGCCTCAAATTGAAATCCAAATCCCCAATTTTAACAAAACATAGGTTCTACCCAAAATCCCCATTTTTACCCATGAAAAAACTTGATTTTAGGATGAAAACATGATAAATGATGTTAAAGATTGAAGAATTTAAGTAAAAGTTGACTTACAAATGATTTGGAGAAGAGGGAGATTGTGAAAAATCGCCAATGGGTGTTTGAGTTTTGAAAATAGGAAAAGTGATGCATCAAAATCGTCTAAGTATGAATTGCAGAGTCTCTGATGTCGCAATTGCGAACTGGGGTTCGCAATTGCAAACCCCGACTAAATGTGGGAAATGCGAAGCTGGATTCGCATTTGCAAATCCATACTGGGCTGCCAACCTTCGCATTTGCGAACCAAAAGGTTGCATTTGCGAAGGCTCACATCCGCATTTGCGGACGGTCATTCGCATTTGCGAAGACTGGATTCGTAGGCAATCATCGCATTAGCGATAATTTTCTTCGCATTTGCGAAGATCACTGCCCAGGTGAGAATTCGCATTTGCGATGAGAGGCTCGCAATTGCGAGTTCGCATTTGCGAACACTGGCTTCGCAAATGCGAAACCTGCAGAACTGAATGATACCAGATTTTTTTTTAAATTAGAAAATGCAATCTGATGCCTATCCAAAACTCTCCCGAGCCCTCGGGGCTCCAAACCAAATATGCACACAACCTTAAAAACATCCTACGGACTTACTCGTGCGATCAAATCGCCAAAATAACATCATTTACATAGAATCGAGCCTCAAAACACATGATTTTCATTTCAAACATCTTAACTTTCAAACTTGGAACTCATAGTCCGAAACACGTCAAACGACGTCCGATTTCGACCAAACTTCACAAAAAGCGCT
>MU693416.1:100016-110565 GCA_026770625.1 Nicotiana glauca
AAACTCTTGTGATCAGTGTATACCTCACACGTCACACCATATAAGTAATGCCTCCAAATCTTCAAAGCATGAACAATGGCTGCCAACTCTAGATCATGGACTGGGTAATTCTTCTCGTGAATCTTCAACTGCCTCGAAGCATAAGCAATGACCCTGCCATCCTGCATCAATACTGCGCCAAGCCCAATACGAGAAGCAACACAATAAACTATTTAAGGCCCTGAACTTGTGGGCAATACCAATAACGGTGCCGTAGTTAGAGCTATCTTGAGCTTCTAAAAGCTCTCCTCGCACTCGTCTGACCACCTGAACTGGGCACCCTTCTGGGTCAGCCTGGTCATCGGGGCTGTTATAGATGAAAACCCCTCCACGAACCGACGATAATATCCTACTAATCCCAAGAGACTCCGAAACTCAGTAGCTGAAGCTGGGCGAGGCCAATTCTTGAATGCCTTAATCTTCTTTGGGTCTACCTGAATGCCCTCTGCTGATACTACATGACCCAGAAATGCAATTGAACTCAACCAAAACTCGTACTTCGAGAATTTGGCATACGACTGACTATCCTTCAGAGTCTAAAGAACCACTCTGAGGTGTTGCTCGTGCTCCTCCTGACTGCGAGAGTACATAAGAATATTATCAATGAAGACTATCACGAACAAGTCTAAATAAGGCCTGAACACTCGGTTCATCAACTCCATAAATGCTGCTGGGGCATTGGTCAACCAAAATGACATGACCAAAAACTCATAATGCCCGTACCGAATGCGAAATGCTGTCTTAGGGACATCAGACGCCCTAATCCTTAGCTGATGATAGCCCGATCTCAAATCTATATTTGAAAACACCTTCGCACCCTGCAACTGGTCAAACAAATCATCAATCCTTGGTAGTGGATACTTGTTCTTTATCGTCACCTTGTCCAACTGACGGTAGTCAATGCACATTCTCACCAATCCATCCTTTTTCTTCACAAAAAGAACTGGCGCACCCCAAGGAGAAACACTAGGCCTGATGAAGCCTTTCTCAAGCAAATCTTGCAACTGATCCTTTAACTCTTTTAGCTCTGGCGGGGCCACACGATACGGCGGGATAGAAATGGGCTGCGTGCCTGGAGCCAGATCAATACAAAAATCAATATCCCTGTCGGGCGGCATACCCGGCAGGTCTGAAGGGAAAACCTCTGGGAACTCCCGAACAATTGGAACTAAGTCAATAGAAGGTACCTCTCTACTAAAATCATGAACATATGCAAAATAAGTTAAACACCCCTTCTAGACCATGCGTCGGGCCTTAACATATGAAATAACACTGCGGGTGGCATGTCCCGGGGTCCCTCTCCACTCCAATCGGGGTAAGTCCGATAAAGCCAAGGTCACGGTCTTGGCGTGACAATCCAAGATCGCATGATACAGAGACAACCAATCCATCCCCAATATAACATCTAAATCAACCATGTCTAGAAGCAATAGATCAACACGGGTCTCAAGACCCTCAAATACTACTACACAGGAACGATGAACTCTGTCAACCACTATAGAATCACCCACTGGCGTGGATACCTATACAGGAATACCCAAGGCATCACTAGGCATAGCTATGTAGGGAGAAAAGTAAGACGACATGTATGAATACGTAGACCCAGGGTCAAATAGCACTGATGCATCCCTTTCACAGACCAGAATAGTACCTGTAATAATTGCATCGGAAGACTCAGCCTCTGGCCTGGCTGGCAAAGCATAAAACCGGGCTTGGGCCCCACCTCCCTGAACTGCATCTCTAGGACGATCAACCACTGGCTGTCCTCTGCCTCTGCCGGTCCGAGCTCCACCTCTACGGTACCTACCTCCACCTCTATGATCCCTACCCCCGCCTCTAGTTGGTTGGGCGGGCTGTGGATCACCTGCTGCCTGAATCATGGGACGTGGGCACTGCTGCTGCGACCGAGCACCTCTCAACCTCGGGAAATATCTCCTGATATGACTAAGATCTCCACACTCATAACACCCAGCTGAATGCGGCAACTGAGAAAACTGGGACTGACCCTACCGCCCTGAATAACCTCCTCGAAAGCTCTGAAGTGGGGGTGCACTGATAGGCTGCTGATCCGAATGATACTGAGAACCACTACTGGTTGGAGTACCATGAGAAGCCTAAAGAGCCGACTGAAAGGGCCTCGGTGAATGACCTCTACCGTAGGAATCCCTACCTCCAGATGAGGTACCACTAAACCTACCAGAATGACGAGGCCTCTTGTCCGACATCTGACTACCCCCTCGTGGGAGGGCCATCTCAACTCTGCGGACTTATCTCATGTCAAAGCTAGAGACCCTGCTGGTCTAGATAGGCAAAAATCACTCCACCAAGTCTTGGCGGACCCTGTAAGCCTGAAGGTGCAAAAATCGACCCCGTTGGTCTCCACTATACCAATGGTCCTGAGAAACTCATGACAACTGAATAGAAAATCCTTGGGATCCTCTGATGAAGCACCGCTGAAAGTGGTGGTGAAAAGCTTGGAGAACCGATCAAGTCTCCACAAAGCATCTGAAGACATAGCCGCTTCATCGATGGCCTGAGCTGTAATACCGGTCTGAGCTGCCACTGCTGGCTGAACCACTGGGACATGAGTCTGGGGAGCTACCTGCTCCGGAGTAAGCGTAGCAGGAGTCTGAACCCCTCCTCCATCCTGAGAAGTGGCTGGTGCTACGAGCAGCAAACTCGCTCTAGTAACACTATCCATAAAGCCTGCCAATCTAACTAGAGCATCATGAAGATCTGGGGTGAACATGACCCCTCCTGGGACCTGAGCCGGGCCCACTGGAGCTGCTGGGGCTGGAACCTCCTCATCATAGTCAATATGAGGCTCCACCTCTGGAACTGCTGCCCGGGGCTGAGCTCTGCCCCTTCCTCGGCTTCTGCCCCTCGCAGAAGCTACTGCTGGGGGCTCGGATTGCTGCGCGGTAGAAGAAGAAACACGTGTTCTCGCCATTTGCAAAAGAACAAACTAGAAAGAAAATCAATATTTGAGAAACAGAATCGGACGACAAGAAAGAACAAAGTGAAATTTTTCCTAACTCTGTAGCCTTTGGGGATAAATACAGACGTCTCTGTACCGATCCCTCAGACTCTACCAAGTTTGTCCGTGAGTAGCGAGACCTATGCAACCTAGAGCTCTGACACCAACTTGTCATGACTCAGATTTCCCGCCATCGGGAGTCGTGATGGCGCCTACTAACGGAGCTAGGCCAGCCAAACTTTAACATTCTATGATAAATCTCAACAGTATAATAAATGAAAATCAATTAAACAAGTGCGGAAGACTTTAAAATTAAACAAAAAGGAAACCAAAGATTTGCGGAAGTCTGAAATATGTCTCTACCCAGAACCTGGTGTCACCACTCACGAACTTCTAAGATTTACTAAATACAACCGTTTGAAAGAAAGTATAACAGTCTGTTTCAATACAAAAGCTAACAAACTGAATAAAATAGAAAAGACTTCGGGCCCGCGGACATCTGCGAGGCTACCTCAAGAGTCCCTGGACTAAAGGCCTGCTCCCGGTCTAGTACTGCTGCGGTCTGAAAGCTGCGTCCTGATCTGTGCAAAAGAAATGCACAGAGTGTAGCATCAGCGCAACCGACCACATATGCTGGTAAGTGCCTGGCCTAACCTCGGAGAGGAAGTAACGACGCTAGACAGGACCTACCACAATAACCTGTACAAACATATGTGCAATAACAAGAAATATACCAATTTAAACAGTAAAAAGGGGAGGGACGTGCTGGGGAAAATACTACAGTCAAAATATAGAAAATTTATCCGTAAGGAAACGAAACTGAACAATATCACTGATAAGAGAAACACTGGAAGTCTCTACATACGAACACAATACACGCAGTCTATACTCCGTTCCATCGCGCAACCCGATCCTCAACAGATATCACAGTTGCGGCGTGCAACCCGATCCTCAAAATTCATCAATACCGTTGCGGTGTGCAACCCGATCCTCAATATTTAATACCAAGAACTCACCCAAACAACGGCTGCAACTCAAGTGCGAGGGGAGTAACAACAATTACAAGAAAATCTCGGCAAGGGAATACAATTTACAATTCAATCATCCCGTCAAGGGAGAATACAATAAATACTTACGTCCCGGCAAGGGACTAATCGCTACACATTCCAATTTTAATCACTTATTTCTTGGGTAACAATTTCTAGTCTGAGCCAATGCTCCAAAAGCCAAACCAATCACAAACCTTCGTCAAATATTCACATTATATTATGCTTATCAACCCAAGCAAGAAAGATGCACCATTAAATCTGAATCCAACACATATAAGACTCACGGTCATGCTAGACTCTAATGCATAGATAACCATCACCATGCCTATATACCGTACTCTACATTTAGCAAATAGCAATTAACATCCTAGTCCTAATCCCTCAAGCCAAAGTTAGAACAAACACTTACCTCGAAAGCTCTAACTCAACTCACGCCTCTAGAATAGCTTTACCCCTCAAATTCGCCGCAAAACCACTCGAATCTAGTCATAAATTACTCAAATGTATCAACAAATGCTAGTTAAATCAACTTGAGTGCATAAAATGATTTTCCCAAAGTTTTACTAAAAAATTTCCAAAATGCCCCTGGTCCACGTGGTGAAAACCCGAAGTTCGAACCAAAACCCGGTTACCCATTGCCCCACGAGTTCATATCTATGTTTTATTTTGAAATCGGACCTCAAATTGAGGTCCAAATCCCCAATTTTAACAAAACCTAGGTTCTTCCCAAACTTCCCATTTTTACCCATGAAAAATTTTGATTTTAAGATGAAAACATGATAAATGATGTTAAAGATTGAAGAATTTAAGTAAAAGTTGACTTACAAATGATTCGGAGAGGAGGGAGATCATGAAAAATCGCTAATGGGTGTTTGGGTTTTGAAAATATGAAAAGTGAAGCTTCAAAATCATCTAAGTATGAATTGCAGAGCTTCTGATGTCGCAATTGCGAACTGGGGTTCACAATTGCGAACTCTGACTAAATGTGGTAAATGCGAAGCTGGATTTGCATTTGCGAATCCATACTGGGCTGCCAACCTTCGCATTTGCGAACCAAAAGGTCGCATTTGCGAAGGCTCACATCCGCATTTGCGGACGGTCATTCACATTTGCGAAGACTAGATTCGTAGGCAATCATCGCATTTGCGAAGATCACTGCCCGGGTGAGAATTCACATTTGTGATGAGAGGCTCGCAATTTCGAGTTTGCATTTGTAAACACTGGCTTCGCAAATGCGAAACCTGCAGAACTGAATGATACTAGATATTTTTTTATAATGAGAAAATGCAATCCGATGCCTATCCAAAACTCTCCCGAGCCCTCGGGGCTCCAAACCAAATATGCACACAACCTCAAAAATATCCTACGGACTTATTCGTGCGATCAAATCGCCAAAATAACATCATTTACATAGAATCGATCCTCAAAACACATGATTTTCATTTCAAACTTCTTAACTTTCAAACTTGGAACTCATAGTCCGAAACACGTCAAACGATGTACGATTTTGACCAAACTTCACAGAAAGCACTTAAACAATATATAGGACTTGTTCCGGGCATCAGAACCAAATACGAGCCCGATACCATAGTCTTTTAATCAATTTTTATTTCCATTTTCCTTAATAATTTCAGAAAATAATTTAACAAAAAAAATCTTTTACTCAGGTTCTAGACCTCGAATTTCGACTCCGGGTATATGCCCGAGTCCCAGATTTTTCTACGGACCCTCCGAGACCGTCAAATCACGGATCCGGGCCCGTTTACCCAATATGTTGACCAAAGTCAACTATATCAATATAAATATCAAAATTCTTCAAATTTTCCACAAAATTCACATATTTTAACATAAAAACATTCCGGCTTCGCGCCCGGACTGCGCACGCAAATCAAGGTAACCAAAAGCAAGGTTTCCAAGGCCTCGGAAGCGCGAAAAAAGGGAGAAATACGGTGATGACCCTTTATCGTCACAATTATTTTAGTTTATCATTTTCAAAGCATCATCACTTGTAATAGCGTCATAGAGTGTGTTATAAACTCTATGGCGATCATAGAATACTTGGTACTTTCAAGTTCTTATTTTTTACATGCTTGTGAGAAGACGAGGCCTTTTCTTTGCCTCAATAGGATTGGTAAGGTAAGGTCCATGTTCCCCTTACATGTACTCTTCCTTTGTGGCTTTGTTTTATTATTAATAAAAAACTGTTAGGCGCGCCTAGTCGTATAATTTGCTTAAAAAAAAAAAAAAAGACATGCGGCTCCGCCACCGCATCGAACGTCAACATAGTAAAAGGATATAAAAAAAGTGATACACTATCACGTAGCTATGATCTTGTGAATTGGGAATCACGGAATGACCAGATACAACATTTAAAGAGATCGAGAATTAGAGGGAAGAAACAACAAAAGTTGTGGCTATATAGTAGTTTAAACAAATGATAAATAGATAGGAGCTAGAGGGAATCAAGGAAACAGAATACTTATTAAGATCATGATGTCAATAGAAAGGAGGATATGTTGTCCCTTGGAGAAATGATTAGGCAGTCCAAAGGACGATTTTTATGTGGTCAAAAGGTCAATCAAATTGAACATATATATCCATTTATACAACAAGAACCATGTGAGAGATTACCAGGTTTTGAGGTCACAAGTAGACTTTCTATATATCTGTCGACAACAGGGCGCCGCGTCTCCCCATCGTAGTTTTATTGTCCTACAGCTGAATATGTTTAATTGAGCTTAGGTTTACTATATTGTCCTTCCGCTTTATTTCAGGTGAATATATTTGAATGAGCACAAAATTTTAAAAATAAAGAATCTTTTTGAATCTAAAATGTTCTATGACAATAAAAACATATTACTAAGAGCATGGGAGAACAAAAGAAACTGACAAACTGGACAAATCCGATAATTTGAGCCAAACTGAGGAAAAAAATTTGATTATGGTTTGGTTTGATTTTGTTTGGTGTTGGAAAAAAAATCCGACCATAATTGGTTTGGTTTTGTTTTGACTAGAGAAAGTCAAATCGAAACCCCGACATTACATATATAGAAATTTTAGATATATTTAATATATAAAAATATTTTGTTATGTAATTTATAAATTTTCTTAAAAGATTTCATAATTTTATCTTTGGAGGTATTATTTCAATGTTGGACTTAGAATTTTTGAATGTTCCAATAAGTTTTATAGCCATTAACATTAGTAAATTAGAGGGAAACTTACACAAATGTCACAAATAAATCTCAACTTACCAACATCTAGACATTAATCATAGACTTACTAAAACTAGCCAACAAAAATTGAAAAAACCAAATAATAGGGTTCTTTCTCTAAAAGAATAACATAAAAAGACCACCTTCCATATTTTTAAGTGTGATTAGCAACACTAGATATAACACGGAAAGAAAATTTTATGGATGAGGTAGCAAATAAGGTGATGAAATACAAAAATATATACAATATTCCAAAAATCTAAACAAAAAAAGAACTTTTTCAATGGGTATAGTTCAAATTCATTGAAAATATATAGATAATTCAATATACAAAATTTGATGAAGATTGGATGTGGTTTGGATTGTTTTTGTATCAAAATTTGTAATTAAACTGAGTTCAAAAAAGTCTTCTGCGACACATGTATCAAACATGTATCACAAATGTATCTCACACACAAGTATACATGGATATGCAGGTGATACAAAGTTGATACAAATATAATACATATGTGATACACATATGATACACAGTGTGATACACATATCATTTTTTTCATGTTTAGTTTTTACTTCGAATTTTCAATTCAAACCACCTCAAAACTTCACCAAGTCATCTCAAAACTGAGATTCAAGCTCCTTAAGTTGTGCCCAATCTATTCTAATAGCACCCCCTCAAAACAAAGCAAAGATTTGATATATTTTTTTTTACAAATAGCTAATTGACTAATTTGGCTAGTATTAGTAATATTTTATCAATTGGCCAATTTTTGTAATGAGCTACATAAAAATGGACATAGCTGGTAATTTTTCCTAAATTAAATAATGCTAGCAAAAGCCAAAACCAAAATAAAATCAATATTAAGGGATTTTGACAAGTTACCCACAAAATAAAACTATTTACCCTTGTCTACCAATTCATTTTGCTACCCATAAAGTAATTACATTTCCTACCCACAGTAGGTTTTATGGGAATTTTTTTCTTTATTCTCCAATTCTTTTTTATTTCTAGGCTTATTTTCTTTTCTTTTTTCTTTTTTTTTCTTTTCTCCTTTTTTTCTCGTTTTCTTCTTATTTTTTTTTCTTTTTTTCTTTTCTAATTTCATTTAACTTCTTTTTTATATTCTTTTTCTCTTCATAATCTAATTTTATTTAGAGTTTTTACTATTTTTTATTATTCTTTTTTTATATTATTATTAAAGAAAAATCAAATTGTGTACCTATTAAATGTAACTAATACAATCAAAAAAATATTAACTAACATATGATACCTGTGTAGTATATAGCTATACCAACAAGGTATACAATTGTACGTAATGAGTTAAAAAAAAATTAACCCAATTATTAAACTAAAATAATATCAGTTGTCAATAAAAAAATTTAAAAAATTCTAAAAGGATCTAATTGTAAGAGTATACCATTACAACATATAGTATACTATAATTTATATTTTTATTTTGCATTTTCAATTTTCTCCTCACACTTGGTAAAGGCTTAAAACAAATTTAAAGGGACAAGGCAAATGAATTTGCGGGTAAAAAGTATACTATTATAGTATATTCTATACTATTATTACAGTATCTTGTATATTATTACAGTATACCATAATAATATATTGTATACTATAATAGTATATTATTGCAGTATAACTATATACTCCTATAGTATATTAGTATATTGCAGCTGTATACTATTTTGTGAACTATAATAGTGTACTATTGCAGTATAGCTATATACTCCTACAGCTTATTGTATACCATAGCGGTACACTGTAGCTGTGTTCTTCTTCGTTCAACTGAAAATTTCGGTCTCAATCACCTCAAATCAAGTTCAAATGCTATCAACTTTCAATATGAACTTCCAAAAAGTACTATAAGCAATATTTAACAACACTCACTTTGAATGAAACAAGAAATCTTCAAAAATAAAATTGAGCTTCAAGCCCAACAATGGTGGATATTCAAATAAACACAAGAAGTTAGATCTGGGAAGCTTACTCGAAGATACTATAAACAATATTTTATAGCACCACATCTAATCAACAATAAATCTTAAAAAAATTATTTTCTTCCTTCAAACTTTACTATAACATATAAACTTTTACCAGATTATTGGGGCGATTTAGAAGGAGAAGATATTGGGGCTTGAGCATGTGCTTTTGTGATTTGAGCCCTACCGGAATTTAACACAAAAAATAGAAGAACTGCAGTAGCAAATAATTTAGAAATTTTGTAGTGTAATAAAATGAGAAAGAACTGAATAATGGCTAGGAAATTAGAAGGAAGAGAATAAATAAATTCTGGCAGATATATAAGAAGGCGGGTAAATAGTTTGTGAAGTATGGGTAGGAGTAGTAAATAGTTTGGGTATGGGCATTAAAGGGTAAATAGTTTGGAATTAATGGGTATAAAATGAGATTTTCTCCAATATTAATGCTAACAAAAGACACTTAATTCAATACTACAAACAGGAATGTATTGAATATTTATTTTTTATTTTGCAATAATTTAGATAAAAATACATAATCTATTTTTATTTTTTCTTTAGCGTTTTGTCATATAATTAATACTCTCTTATTAGTCTACTTATTTTAGCAAGACTTAGTACTTTTAGATTATGTTTATTTTTATTATGGCTTTTAATTAACAATATTTATATTACATAATTTTATTGTTGAATATTTTAGGATGATGTCATGAAATATCCAATATTTTGTATTAATTTCTTGAAAAATACTTTAAATAGATGTATCTTAGTAGGACCAAAGAAATATTTTGAGCACAATTTATATGTTTTGTTCTACGAAGATTTTACCGGAAAAAAATCTTAAAAAACCCAAAAAACCCGAGAAAACATGGAGGTAATAACTCGAGTTTTATTGGTTTGGTTTGATCTTTAGATTTAATAAACCGACACAACTGGTTTCATTTGGTAATTATAAAATCCGAACTACCCGACCTATGTATACCCCTAACTAAGAGTAAAATTGAAAATTAAAGCTAAAGCATTTCTAAATATAAAAAAGTATTTTCTTCTCATAATAGATTAAAACGAAAAGAATATCATATAAAGTAGGTAGAGAAAATGTGATGACCCAAACGGCCATCACTTGTTTTAAATTAAATTCTATATTGTCGAGGTCTAGAAAACCTAATTTAGAGTCACCTCAATTTGCGTGCGCAGTTCGGGCGCTTAGCCGATGTCACGACCCAAACTGGAGGGCCATGACTAGCACCCGACCATACTTGCCGAGCACCAACGTACATTTTATC
>MU693419.1:1995-20764 GCA_026770625.1 Nicotiana glauca
ATTGCTAAAACTTGAAATATATGCCTCTGTTCTCCAAGCGGGCTCCTGACTGCTAAAATTTGAAATATATCTCCAGGCGGGCTCCTGACTGCTAAAATTTGAAATATATGCCTCTGTTCTCCAGGCAGGCTCCGGTTTGCTAAAAACTTGAAATATATGCCTCTGTTCTCCAGGCGGGCTCCTGATTGCTAAAAACTTGAAATAAATGCCTCTGTTCTCTAGGCGGGCTCCTGATTACTAAAAACTTGAAATAAATGCCTCTGTTCACCAGGCGGGCTCCTGATTGCTAAAAAAACTTGAAAATAAATGCTTTTGTTCTCTAGGCGGGCTCATGATTGCTAAAAAAACTTGAAAATAGATGCCTCTGTTCTCCAGGCGGGCTCCTGATTGCTAAAACTTAAAAATAACATGGAAAGTTTCTGCTCCAGTTTGGTGGCTGTTTGTGCTTGTCCTTCCCCTATTGCAAATTCCTACGAAACCTGCAAAATTTCTGCCCCTGTTTCAATCAAAGAAAAACCTTGTTAATACAAAATGGTGTTTAGTTGCTGACATTCTTTCTAGGCAAATTCATGCCGTTGAGCTTCACTCCGACTTGCTTCCCTGGCCTTGCCTTGAATCGCTTTGACTTCCATACAGACCTACCAAATCCCTATGACTTTTGAGGACTCAAGTGTTCTACCCCATCCTGTGGTTTTATACTTCTGACCCCTTTATCTGAAACTTTGTATCTCCTATCATGCTAATCCACCGGTGAAACTTCCGGTGATCTTTTGTGTCTTACTTTGCATTTTGACATCCTTGGTATGTTCCGGCCCTGTTGTGCTTTGTAACTGGGAAAGTGGTTGTTAGCCTTGACATTCTTTCCTCTTTGTTTCGAGCAAGACTGACACTGAAACATCTTAAAGAACAGGTCTTAAAAAATGAAGTGCAATGACCTCGAGGGTTAAAGATATAGAGTATCCAAAAAAGAATAATTTGTAACAAAGAAGGAAAAACAAGAAGACTTATCTGAGTAGAATAGCGGGTACCATTGATCATGCCATGCATTTGGATTAACCGGCCCAATCTGTCCATCCAATCAACTTTCAATTGCCATATTTGTTGCTCCAGACTTTCATAACCTGATTTTTCACCCAGACCCTAACCTCGCTCATCTTGCAATGTCTTGAACACCTTTTAACTATAGACTTGTCTCATTTGCCCATCTGAAAACTCACCTTCGCCTTAAGGTGACCGCGAGGGTTTTCACCAATAAGACTCTCTCATTTTTTATTTCACTCAACTCTCTTCGCCTTACAGTGCCCGTGAGTGTCTTCACCAATAAGACTCTCTCATTTTTGATTTCTCTCAACTTACTTCGCCTTACGGTGCCCGTGAGGTTTTTTACCAATAAGATTCTCTCATTTTGATTTTCGTGCTTGGACCAAAGTGTTGCCCCTGACATGAATCACTTCTACTTGCTCGTCTTGGCACTTTTTGAAGAATGATCGGAAGGTCTTTCTTTGGAACGTAATGCAGGCTTTTGGATGGGGTTGTAAAGAAAGGGTATCAAAGGCTCAAAACAATTAAACATGGGTTCAAAATTACAACTTTCGGAATCAAATTTCTAACAACGACTACAACTTCTTCCCTAGTTTCTTTCTTAGGGGCTTTTGGACTTTTATTTCAGTATGACTGAACGTCAGAGAGAGGCTGCCTACGTACCCTTTCAAGATCAAGTCAAGCATAGTTTAGGTCATAGGAATTACTTTGTTGTTGCGATCTCTTTTCTTTTCCTTTCTTTTCATTTCTTTTCGTTTCCTTCTCTTTTCTTTTCTTTTCTTTTTCTTTTTCTTTTTTTCCCTTCTTTTTTTCTTTCTATTTCACTATTTTCTCTTGTTTCTCCATTTACTTTCCCCGCTAGGGCTTATGAGTTTTATTATTGATTCCGAGAGAGGGGTATGAAAGAAAATAACTGAGGCTCAAAGGGGTAACAAAGGGTAAAGTGTTTAGATAGCAGAATATAATGCCTTTGTCATTTCAGTCTCCAAAATATGCCAAATACAATCAAGTACAATTTAGGCAAAAGAATCATACATAGTATCGTTTGACTGCATCAGAGTTGATAGCCATTTCTATACATTTCCCTTCCACATCTGTTAAATATAATGCACCATTGGACAATACTCGGGTTACAACAAATGGCCCCTGCCAGTTTGGGGCGAACTTTCCTTTTGCTTTAGCCTGATGAGGTAAGATGCGCCTCAACACCAACTGCCATACTTCAAACTTCCGTAGACGCACCTTCTTGTTGTATGCCCTCGCCATTCTCTGTTGGTACAATTGTCCATGACATATTGCTTCCAATATCTTCTCATCAATCAAACTTAGTTGCTCCAAGAGGGCTTTGACCCATTCAACATCATCAATTTCCGCCTCGGCGATAATCCGTAGGGATGGTATTTCAATTTCTACGGGTATTACTGCCTCAGTACCGTATACCAATGAATAAGGAGTCGCCCCTACTGAAGTGTGGACAGTAGTGCGGTAGCCTAACAGTGCGAAAGGTAACTTATCATGGCATTGCCTAGAACCTTCCACCATTTTCTCGAAGTATTTTCTTGATGTTCTTGTTAGCTTAATTCGGGGTTAGATTGGCATTTAAGGTTGGGCCGGAGAATCCTTATGCATGACATATCATTGAAACCAGCATAAAAGGGATTGTACAAGAAAGAAAAGAAAGACAAAAATAAAAACTATCAGGAATGGAAGGAAATTGCATTTCATTAAAACTTAAGATAACAAGGTTTAACTCATCCAAACGGACGGAACATAACATCCGAATTACAACCTTGGAAATAATCCAAATTAAACTGAAAGGAAATCAAAACTAACTACCAAGACTCCCTTCGGGTAGGAAGGGGAGTTGCTTCCCAATTGTTAAGCTTTGCCTGGGGCCCTACGAACTGAACATCTGCCTTGCTTGGACCTTCTCCGGCTTCCACCACATTCACCTCATCAAACAGCTTTTCAAACCTCTTGATCATCTCCTTGTCGGGTTTAACCATGAAATTAGGCATTGCTGTTGCTCCGTGCTTCTTAGTACCAGGCCTGACAAAGGAACGGGAAAGGTGGGGAGTGGGTTTTGGAAGGGTCCATACTTTTTTTTCATCTTTCTAGCTCGCCTTATGTCTGCAGTAGTGGGCTTGAAGCCTAAACCAATATCGAGGTTTCTAGGAAGAGATACCGGCTGTGTGATACCTTGCAAAGAAGCACCTAAGCCTTTTCCAGGTATGAATCCACTCTTCAGCATTTCCGAAACCACCATGACAGATGTAGCAACTACCTTTGGCACAGGAATACACTCCCCTTCCGGGATCTTTTCAATTGATACCACGTCCAAGACTTGATAAACCCATGGACCTTTGTCATCCTCAGCTTCTATGAAAAGCACGATGGCATTGCCCAGAGCACACGAACTATCTTCCCCATGCACTACGATTTCCTGCCGGTCCCACTCGAATTTGACCATTTGATGCAGGATAGATGGCACTATTTTTGCTGCATGAATCCCGGGCCAGCGTAACAAGACATTGTAAGAAACAGCCACATCGAGCACCTGGAACTCCATAGTAAATTCAACCAGCCCTATCGTCAATTCTAACACTATATCCCCAACTGTGTCCTTTCCTCCTCCATCAAATCCTTGCAAGAAAATGCTATTCTTGTAGATTCTCTTACTGTCCACCTTTAGCTTGTCCGGGGTGGAGAGAGGGCAGATGTTTGCACTGGACTCGTTGTCAATTAGCACCCAGGTGACCACAGAGTCTTCGTATTTCACCGTGAGGTAGAGTGCTCTATTATGCTCAGTGCCTTCCAAAGGCAGCTCATCATCAGAGAATGTAACCCTATTGACCTCGAAAATCTTGTTTTTTCTATTTTCTCCAGATAGTTCACAGAGATCTTATCCGGAACATGGGCTTCATTTAGAATTTTCATCAATGCCCGGTGGTGCTCATCTGAATGGATCAATAATGATAGAAATGAGATCTATGCCGGGGTCTTCCTCATCTATTCTACAATGGAGTAATCTTGCGCCTTCATCTTCTTCAATAATTCTTTTGCCTCTTCTTTAGTCACGTCTTTCTTCACGGGCGCTGGATTATCTTTGGCAGTTTTAGCTCTTCTCAATTCCTCGGGGGCAAAACATCTTCTTGAATGAGTCAGCCCATGAGTTTCACAAACTTCTTCTTTAACTTCCTTTCCCTTGTATGTTACTGTCACTCAGCCGTAATTCCATGGAATAGACTTCTCACTGGTTACTGGTAACTGAGTCACTAGCTTGATAATAACCGGCTCCGTGCCAGCATATTTTACGATCACAATGGGCTGGGCAACTTCTCCCGGCACCACCACTTTAGCTGGTTCTTGCTTTGCTGCAACACTGCTCGAAGGCTCCTTTTCCACCACAACCGGTTCTCGTTTAACTGCAACATTGGTTGAAAACTCTTTCTGTATCACCACAACTAGTTCATTAACTATTTCCTTCACCTTGATCAATGTCCTTCCACTAGTTGGTTTCTCATTTGGCCTGCCCTTACTAGCCCTGATCATCATTGCGGTTTGCGAAGACTTCTTGTGTTCTCCCTTTCGTACTAACTCAATCATATGGGTCTCATGATGGGTTGGCAGTGGATTTGGATTGATGTTAGGCATTTCTGGGCTTGCACCTCAATCCGACGGGCGTCAATGAGCTCCTGGATGGCCGTTTTCAATTTCCAACACTTCTCCGTGTTGTGCCCCGGTGCCCCCGAACAATATTCACAACACAAAGAATGGTCGAGATTTCTTGGTAGGGTGTTTGGCAACTTAACTTCAATTGGACTCAACATTCCCAACTGCCTTAGCCTATGGAATAAACTGGTGTATGACCCCCCCAAGGGGGTGAAAGTTTTCTGCTTCTGTGCCCTCTCTTGCTTGAAATTTTTGCTAGCCCTAAAACATGCTCCCGGGGGTTTCTTGTAGGCTCTTGGAGGTGGGTAGGTGCTTTGGGTTGGGTAAGTATTTTATGGGGTGGGTGCATGACATTGCGCATGGGTAGGAGGTTAGGGTATGTTTGGGCATGGTGGACACCGAAGTGAGGATAGGTAGGTGGGTAATAGTGATGTGGCTGGCCATATGGGGTGTGTGGGTAGGTTTGGGGATGGGGTCGAGGTTGGTTGTAATATGGTGATGGGCCCCTGGACCAAGCTCTCGATTCAACTACTGCAACATCTTCTTTCTTTTTCTTTCCCAATACCCCTCCAGTGTCGCTCTGGATAGTCTGGTTAATTGCCTTGATTGCCAAATAGCTCATGATTTTGTTGGATTTAAGCCCCTCCTCCACCGTACTTCTAATTTTTACTACCTTGTTGAAATATTTTCCCACTGCTGACACCAAGTGACCATAGTAGGTGGGCTGCAAAGCCTATAAGAAGTAATCAACCATCTCGCTTTCTTTCATTGGAGGATCGATTTTGGCCGCTTGTTCTCTCCACCGAAAATCGTACTCTATGAAGCTTTCCCCAGGTTTTTTCTCAATTTTAGTCAGTGACAGACGGTCCGGGACAATTTTGAGATTATACTAAAAGTGGCATGCAAAAGCCTGGGACAAATCATCCCAAGTGTACCATCGAGCATGATCCTGTCGAATGTATTATTCCAAAGCTGCACCACTTAGACTTTGACTGAAGTATGCCATCAATAATGTGTCCCTTCCCCCAGGTCCTCTCATTTTTCTGTAGAATCCCCTTAGATGGGCTACCAGATCACCGTGCCCATCATATAAGTCAAACTTGGGTAACTTGAATCCTGCTGGTAACTGGACATTGGGAAACAAGCACAAATCCTTGTATTCCACACTCACCTGATCCCCGAGACCCTGCATATTTCTGAATGACTGCTCCAAGCTCTTAACCTTTTGAATCATCTCCTGCTCGTCAGGGTTCTTAGGAGGCTTTTCTATTTCAGCTGAGAGTTCAAAACGGGGAGTGTAATGACATGGTTCTGGTGGTTTCAAGGTGGGTTCAGGTGGGTAATATTGGTTATCATAGGTTTGGAACAATGGTTCACTAGAGGATATGTGTAATGCGGTAGGTGGAGGAGCCACAAACACATGAGTAGTTGGTGGTGGAGGGCATGGGATTTGTTTGGGTGGTGGAGGTGGTGGTTTTTGAGAGGTGGTTCCGTAGTACTTCTGGTAAGTAGGGAAGGCTGGAGATGAGTTCACTGTGGGAGGATCTTAAGGCTGAGTTAACGGTGGGATGTAGGCAGGGTTGGCAGGGTAGGCTGGTGGTGGATGTCCCTTTGACCAGGCCTGGTATATCTCGGCCATTTGCTGTTTCAGTTTATACATCTCCTCCTTCATTGCATGAACATCCAATTCTTCATCTTCCCTAGATGGGTCGACAATGCTTGCTTCTAACTCTTGGTTGACCATTTTTGACTTATCCTTAGGGCGGATGTTGTAGGAATAGGTTGCCAGAATGCCAGTCAAACTACCCACCTGCCTCAACTCATCATCAATAACAACTTTGTCAGTGGTTAGAGCATTAATAGATAGGTAACCGCACATTTGGGGAATGAATGCACCTAAGCAGTTAATCATTTCTATTATGCCTTTCCTTGGTTGCATGCGTCATCCTGGCTTTTCTTTGGCTTTATTCTCACTCTTCCCTCTTGTTTTTCACTGTTTGTCACTCGCTTTTCCCTCTTTTCTTTGCTTTTCTCTCTTATTTTACTCTTTTCTTTTCCCTCTTTTCCTTCTTTCTTTGGTTTTCTCGTTCATATTCTTCTTCTTTCCTGAAATTTCTTCTTTTTCTTTCATTATTTTTCCGCTCTTTTATTTCCCTTATCTTGCTCTCTTTTTATTTCTTTTATTTGGTTACGGCCGAATCCTATGTAGATTGCCTACGTATCATGACCCCGCATGAATCATACCAAGCATAGTTCTATCAGATAAAAGTTAATAAAACAACAAAACATTTTTGGAATTTTCAATTTTTTATAACAAAACAAACTTTGATTACAAAGACTCAACAACTAACATACTTAAACATACTCCGATGAAGGACGGACGACAAACTTGAGGAACAACTAACCCACGTAAAACGAAAATACAGATTCCAACACAAACTGACAGAATCCAAGGAAAAGAAATACAGGCTCGCATAACCAACTGATGCTAATGGAAAGTAAATACAGACTCAAGATATAACAAATGCATTAGTGCTTCAACTGCCCCGGGTCCCGCGAGGCATCATTCGGCCTTGCCATGGGTCGACTAGCTAAATCCCCTTGGAGGTGGTGGAGATCCTCTATTACCTGGCGAACAAAAATCATCACGGCGGCGAAGAACATAAATTTAGTCATATCTTCACAACTGCTGCACTTCATTGCGATATATTGGGCGATTCTTATGATTCTCTCTCTTATGACACCTTTCTCTTGCAATAACCGCCCAATTTACTCAGCTATAGATCCCAAAGTTTTTTTGGCTACCTGATTATGCTCTTGAAGTTGTTGCAAATCCATTTCTAATCGTGCCATTTCCATATAACACTGTTCTCTTTCAACCTTGAAATCTTTTGCCTGTTTGATTTTCTTATTCTCTACGGCGATAATCTTTTTCTTTAATCCTGCAGCCTCACTGTCGAACTCTTCTTTCAATTGCTTAACCAGACATGCTCGTTCTGCCACATTTTCAGCCAATTATTTCCGAGCCCTGGCAAGTTCCTTTTCCGCGTTGTTTAAATCGAAACTGTAATCATTCACCTTCTGTCTCAAATTATCTGTGAGTTTTGCATCTTTGGCACATTAGACAGGATGTTCCGCCGCTATTTTCAATTTTTGAATTGGGGCTCGAAAGGCCTCATTTTCCTCGACTAGTTTCTTCTTTTTTCCTTCATCCACGGCGGCCTGCAAATCTTTCTCAAAATACAGATCCATGACCTGCTTCTCCAGTTTGCCTATTGTAGCCCTATACTTGTGTTCTTTAGCTAACCGGTCCCACTGTTCCTGTGATGATTCGATAAAATCCTGGAGGTGGGGTCTTTTGGCAAGCCTGCCAAATACAATTTCTTTTTTATACCAAGCATGATACTCTGGTGAAACCTCTCCTTTAGATCGATCCCGTACACAGGTATTTGCCGCCAGGTATTGACACTCACTCCAGATTTGGCGGACAGTCACTTCAGGGAATTGGCCGGCTGGTCCAATCTCAACTACCCGGACACTGAGATCTTCATCTTTTGGCACATTTTGACACCTCCCGAGCTTCCTCAGAACTCGACACGGGGCATAAGGCTGGATACTCTTGAGACCCATCAATAGGAAATGGGGCCCGGTGACTGGCATATATATGATTTCGTCCATAGATAACCACCCCAATGTCCATTCTATCTGGCACGCAGTGACAGAACGAAGGCGTTTAACCCACTCTACGACCCCCTCTGGTAAGCTGATCCTACCAACCCTTGTGGAAAATTCTTATATGCATGTCTTCTTTGACGACCCATAACTCATAAATTGAGGATGTGACGACCCTAAAGGGTTATCACCTGTTTCATCATCCATTCTGTGCTTCCGAGGCCTTGAAAACCTCACTTTTATTTGCCTCGATTTCTATGCACAGTCCGGGCGTGTAGACGGAAGGCTTAAATATGAATTTTGTGTGAAAAATGATCAATTTTGATATTAATATGGTTAAAGTTGACTTCGGTCAACATTTTTGGTAAACGGACCCGGAACTGTGATTTGACGGTCCTGAAGAGTCCGTGGGAAAATATGGGACTTGGGCGTATGCCCGGAATCGAATTCCGAGGTCACAGGGCTGTGGAATGAATTTTTCCATGAAATTGTTTTCTGAAAATGTTTAAGGAAGATGAAAATGAAATTTGATCAAAAAGTGATGGTATCAGGCTCGTATTTTGGTTCCGACGCCCAATACAAGTCTTAAATATGTGTTAAGCACTTTCTATATAATTTGGTTGGAATCGGACGTCGTTTGACGTGTTTCGGACTTGAAAATGGAAAATTTGTGTTTTATGAGAAATTGGAAGAAATCATGTGATTTGAGACTTGATTCTATGTAAATGATGTTATTTTGGCGATTTGATCGCACAAGCAAGTCCGTAGGATGTGTGTGCATGTTTGGTTTGGAGCCCCGAGTGCTCGAGTGAGTTTTTGATAGGCATCGGATTGCATTTCTCATGTTTCAAAAATCTGATATGAGGCTTCTGCAATTTTCGCAAATGCGAAGCTAGGGTTCGCAAATGCGGATGCCAGCTATTGCAAATGCGAAAGATGGTTCGCAAATGCGAAATCAGCCAGGCAGGCCAATGTTCGCAAATACGAACTTGTCTTCGCAAATGCGAAGAAGGGGAATCTGGCTGGCGATAGCAAATGCAACCCGATGTTCGCAAATTCGAACCTTTCCCAAATGGCCCAAGTTCGCAAATCCGAACCAAACTCTCCCAATTGCGAAGCCTGGCGAAATGCCCAGTGTTCGCAAATGCGAACTATTTTCTCGCATTTCCCAAGTTTAATGGGTTCGCAATTTCAAACCCAGGGTTCGCAATTCCCAGATCTACAGCCCTGCAATTTTCATACTTATACGATTTTGAACCTCATTTTTTCATATCCCTCAAACCCAAACACCCATTGGCAATTTTTCAAGAACCCTTCCTCCTCCAATTCATTTGTAAGTTGATTTTCACTTAATTTGTTCAATATTTAACATCATTTATTATGTTTTCATCTTAAAAATCAAGGTTTTCATGGGTGAAAAGGGGGATTTTGGGTAGAACCTAGGTTTTCTTAAAATTGGGGATTTGGACCTTAATTTGAGGTCCGATTTCAAAACAAATCATAGATATGAACTCGTGGGGGAATGGGTTACCGGGTTTTGGTTCGAGCGTCAGGTTTTGACCACGTGGGCCCAGGGGCGTATTGCGAATTTTTGAATAAAACTTTGGGAACTTCATTTTTATGCATTCAAATTGATTCAATTAGCATTTGTTGATACATTCAAGTAATTTGTGACTAGATTCGAGCGGTTTTGTGGTGAATTCGAGGGGTAAAGCTATACTAGAGGCTTGAGTGGATTTTTAGAGCATTTGAGGTAAGTGTTTGATCTAACTTTGGCTTGAGGGAATAGGATTAGAGTATTGTTGATTGCTATTTGCTAAATGATCGAGTACGGTGTATAGGTATGGTGATGGGTATTTATACACCGGTATCTAGCATGACTGTGGGGCTTTGTTATTAGTTGTTCTTGGTATATTTGGGACTCTTCCAAGCTAATTAATTAATTTTACATAACGTGAATAGTTGAGGATTAATTATGAATTTGTGAATTCTTTGGAGCGTTGGCTCGAACGATAAAACACTATTGAGTAAGAAATGAAAGAATTGGTAAGCAATGTGATTAAATCCCTTGCTGGGATGACTTGAGTATATTGATTATCTCCCTTGCCGGGATGTGGAAGTTATTGTCATTGCTCCCTTGCCGGGACTTAGTTGTTTATTTGTGTTTTCCCTTGCTGGGACATTTCTCATTACTGTTTATTTCCCCTCGCCCATTTGGTTGTGATTGTTGTTTGGGTGAGAAAGAGTGATAATGCACGAAGGGTCATTTCGTGCCATTTTTTATTATATTTGCACGAAGGGTCATTCCGTGCCATTGTTGATTATATTTGTACGAAGGGTCATTTCGTGCCATTGTTAATTATATTATGCACGAAGGAAAATTCCGTTCCATTGTTAATTATATTACATGAAGGGTCATTCCGTGCCATGAAACGAGAGTCATGTGAGGAAAGCACAAAGGGTGATGCCTTGCAAACTGTTGGATTTCTTGTCTTTGTTAAATTATTGTTGTGCCTTGTTTCTTATTTAAGTTGATGACTTTTATATTCAGATTGTACTCCCACATAGCATGTTTCCCCTTCCCTTTTAACTGTTTAGTTTTGGTATCCTTTCCATTATTTGCACACATATATATATAGAACTGTACATGTTGATTTAGTAGTCTTGTCTTGCCTCATCACTACTTCGCCGGGGTTAGGCCAAACACTTACAAGCACATGGGGTTCGGTTGTGCTGATGCTACACTCTGTGCATCTTTTTGCACAGATCCAGGAGCAGCTTTTGGACATCAGCAGTAGGATTGCCTGGGAGCTGTCTTCAGTCCAGGGACTCACGAGGTAGCCTAGCTGGCGTTTGCAGGCTGAAGTCCCTTCTATGTTTAGTTTGTTTTCTTTGTTTCGAGACAAAGAGTATGTAATATTATTTCAGACTTGTTTTTAGTACTCTATAGCAGTCCGTGAGCTAGTGACACTAGATTTTGGGTAGCGATTCATCTTAAACTTTCACATTTTGATTTCAGTTTATGAAGCTTAAAGTCTTCCGCTTTTATGTAATTGCTTTCGTATGTTTATATTGTTGAGAAATTATCATAGAATGTTTACTGTTTGGCTGGCCTAGCTACGTCAGTAGGCGCCATCACGACTCTCGATGGTGGGGAAATCTGATTCGTGACAAGTTGGTATTAGAGCTCTAGGTTGCATAGGTCTCACTACTAACGGACAAACTTGGTAGAGTCTAAGGGATCGGTAGGGAGACGTCTGTATTTATCCCCCAGAGGCTACGGAGTTAGGAAAAGTTTCACTTTTGTTCTTTCTTGTCGTGCGATTCTGTCTCTCAAATGCTGATTGTCTTTCTACTCTGTTCTTTCGTAGATGGCGAGAACACGTGCTTTCTCTTCTACCTCATAGCATCCCGAGCCCCCAGCAGCAGCTCCTGTGAGGGGCAGAGGCCGAGGCCATGCCAGAGGCCGAGGCCATGCCAGAGGCCGAGGCAGGGGCAGAGCTCAGCCCCGGGCAGCAGTCCTAGAGGTGGAGCTTCATATTGACTATGAGGAGGAGGTTCCAGCCCCAGCAGCTCCAGTGGGCCCAGCTCAGGTCCCAGGAGGGGTCATGGTCACCACGGATCTTCAGGATGCTCTAGTCAGATTTGCAGGCTTTATGGAGAGTGTCACTAGGGCGGGTTTGCTGCGAGTGGCACCAGCGACTTCTCAGGCTGGAGGAGGGGTTCATACTCCTGCTACACGTACCCCGTAGCAGGTAGCTCCCCAGGCTCATGTCCCAGTGGTTCAGCCAGCTGTGGCAGCTAAGCCAGGTATTACAGCTCAGGCCGGTGATGGAGCGACTATGTCATCGGATGCTTTGTGGAGACTTGATCGGTTCTCCAAGCTCTTTACCAACACTTTCAGCGGAACATCATCAGAGGATCCACATGATTTCTTATTCAGCTATCATGAGATCCTTAGGACCATGGGCATAGTGGAGACCAATAGGGTCGATTTTTCCACCTACCGACTTGCAGAATCCGCCAAGACTTGGTGGTGGGATTTTGGCCCATCTAGACCAGCAGGGTCTCCAGCTTTGACATGGGATCAGTTTGCGAAGTTGTTTACGGAGAAGTTTCTCCTAGTCACTCAGCGGGAGGCACTTCGCAGGCAGTTTGAGCGCCTCCAGCAGGGCTCCATGACAGTTACACAGTATGAGACTCGATTTGTTGACTTGGCACGCCATGCAATTTTGATACTCCCCACAGAGCGGGAGAGGGTTAGGAGATTTATTGATAGACTGATTCAGCCGATCGGTCTCCAGATGGCTATAGGAGTTGGTAGTGATATTTCCTTTTAGAAGGCAGCCAATGCAGCCCGCAGAGTTGAGATGGCCCTCTCACGAGGAGGTGGTCAGATGTCGGATAAGAGGCCTCGTCATTATGGTAGGTTCAGTGGTACCTCATCTGGAGGTAGGGATTCTTATGGTAGAGGTCATCCACGGAGGCCCTTTCAGTCAGCCCTCCAGGCAGCGGTGTTTCTCATCAGTACTATTCAGATCAGCAGCCTATCAGTGCACCCCCACTTTAGAGCTTAAGTGGAGGACATTCGGGTCGACAGGGCCAGCAGTCGCAGCAGCCGAGATCCTGTTATGGTTGTGGTGACCCCGGCCACATTGTCAAGTTTTGCCCTCGAGCCTCGGGAAACTCTCAACAGTAGGGTCCTCGCCCATGATTGAGGCAGCAGGTGATCCACAGCCCGCCCAGCCAGCTAGAGGTGGGGGGTAGGGATCATAGAGGTGGAGGTAGGGACCGTAGAGGTGGAGCTCGGACCGACAGAGGTAGAGGTCAGCCAGCAGCGGATCGTCCTAGGGACATGGTTCAGGGATGTGGGGCCCAGCCCCAGTGTTATGCTTTGCCAGCTAGGCCAGAGGCTGAGTCTTCTCATGCTATTATTACAGGTACTATTCTGGTCTGTGACAGGGATGCTTCAGTGCTATTTGACCCTGAGTCTACGTATTCATATGTGTCGTCTTATTTTTCTCCCTACTTGGCTATGCCTAATGATGCTTTGGGTATCCATGTATATGCATCTACACCAGGGGGTGATTCTATAGTGGTCGACCGAGTTCATCATTCCTGTATAGTAGTATTTCAGGGTTTTGAGACCCGAGTTGATTTATTGCTTTTAGACATGGTGGAGTTTGATGTTATATTGGGGATGGATTGGTTTTCCCCGTATCATGCTATCTTGGATTGTCACGCCAAGACTGTGACTTTGGCTTTGCCAGACTTGCCCCGATTGGAGTGGAGAGGGACTCTAGGACATGCCACCCGCAGTGTTATTTCGTATGTTAAGGCTTGACGCATGGTCGAGCAGAGGTTCCTTCTATTGACTCTGTTCCTATTGTCCGGGAATTCCCAGAGGTTTTCCCTTCAGACCTACCGGGTATGCCGCTCAATAGGGATATTGATTTCTGTATTGATCTGGCCCCAGGCACGCAACCCATTTCTATTCTGCCGTATCGCATGGCCTCGCCAGAGTTAAAGGAGTTAAAGGACCAGTTGCAAGATCTGTTAGAGAACGGTTTTATCAGGCCTAGTGTTTCTCCTTGGGGTATGCCGGTGCTATTTGTGAAGAAAAAGGATGGGTCAATGAGGATATGCATTGATTACCGGCACTTGAACAAGGTGACGATAAAGAACAAGTATCCACTGCCAAGGATTGATGATTTGTTTGACCAGCTTCACGGTGCGAAGGTGTTTTCAAAGATAGACTTGAGATCTGGCTACCATCAGCCGAGGATTAGGGCGTCTGATGTCCCCAAGACAACATTTCGCACTCGGTATAGGCATTATGAGTTTTTGGTCATGTCATTCGGGTTGACCAATACTCCAACAACATTTATGGAGTTGATGAACTTAGTATTCAGGCCTTATCTAGAATTGTTCGTGATAGTCTTTATTGATGATATTTTGGTGTACTCCCGCAGCCAGGAGGAGCACGAGCAGCACCTCACGAAGGTTGATGCCGTGCAAACTGTTGGATTTCTTGTCTCTGTTAAATTATTGTTGTGCCTTGTTTCTTATTTAAGTTGATAACTTTTATATCCGGATTGTACTCCCCCATAACATGTTTCCCCTTCCTTTTTAACTATTTAGTTTTGGTATCCTTTCCTTTATTTGCGCACTTATATATATATATAGAGAATTGTACAGGTTGATTTGGTAGTCCTGTCTAGCCTCGTCACTATTTCGCCGGGTTAGGCCAGGCACTTACCAGCACATGAGGTCGGTTATGCTGATGGTACACTCTGTGCATCTTTTTGCACAGATCCAGGAGCAGCTTTTGGACAGCAGCAGTAGGATTGCCCGGGAGCTGTCTTTAGTCCAGGGACTCACGAGGTAGCCTAGCTGGTGTTCGCAGGCCGAAGTCCCTTCTATGTTTAGTTTTTTTCTTTGTTTCGAGATAAACAGTATGTAATATCATTTCAGACTTGTTTTTAGTACTCTATAGCAGTCCGTGAGCTAGTGACACCAAATTTTGGGTAGAGATTCGTCTTAAACTTCCGCATATTGATTTCAGTTTATGAAGCTTAAAAGTCTTCCACTTTTATTTAATTGCTTTCATATGTTTATATTGTTGAGAAATTATCAGAGAATGTTTACTGTTTGGCTGGCCTAGCTACATCAGTAGGCGCCATCACGACTCCCGATGGTGGGGAAATTTGGGTCGTGACAGAGGACGGTGGCACAAGTGTTCTATCATCCACATCTGCAGCAGCACATTACAACCCTCGAAAAAGTCTCCTCTGGCTTTGCAAACAGTAAGAGCGCGGAAGATTTCTGCCACTATCATGGGTGCGAGGGTGCTGTTGGCCTGAGTGAGCAAAGTACTAACAACCCCAGCCACACATATGTCAATATTCCCGTCGTTTCTATGGAACACCAAAAGTCCCAGAAAGGCTACCATAATTGCGAAACGCCTATGCTCTTCCCACTTAACGCGGTTTCCTTTACTATAGATTTTGTTCTCTAGCTTATTGAACCCTCCTACATGACCATATCTGTTGTATATGAACGATAAAGTAAAAAAAAACCTACTGCCAAGTCTGAGTTGTGTATCGTCCTGCTTATTTTCAATGAATCCAGGAACCTGTGTACGACAACAGTCCTTGGAGCTATCAGGTAATTGTGTCTCAGCAGATCCTGGGGACCCACGATGTATCCGGATATCTCCTCCAATGTTGGGGTAAGCTCAAAATCCGAGAAGTGAAACACATTGTGAGCCGAGTCCCAGCATGTGATCAAAGCCCTTATGATGTCTCCCCTAGGTACAATGTCCAACAGTCTGGGAAGGCCCCCCAAGTGTTTCTTGACCTCACCTTGCCCTTCTCCACCTAAATCATTCCACCACAGCCGCAACTCCAAAGGGATTTTACCTATGATTGAAGAATGTTCATTTCGGATTGTGCTCATCCTGCACATTTATTAAGGTGATTAAGCGAAACAATCCTGGTTTTTATTCTATTTGACTCATAAAAATAAGACTATTTTTTTTCTTTTTTTTTTCTATTTTTCTCAAAAAATTCGGTAGAGTTTCGATGCTATTCGGACATTGGTTTTTCCCAAACAAGTAACTATCTCTCTTTAACCCTCATACCGCTATTTCCTTTGAAATCCGGTCAGCACGTGAATCCACAACAAATAAATGCACAAGTAAGATGCACCAGGATGGTCTATTATTCCGGGTACACCTGTCCTAGATGGACCCAACCCCTGTGTTGAGTCCCCTAAGTAAAAAAATGCATATGATGCAGATAAGCGTTCCTACTAGGGATTCAGCATGAGGCTGAGTTATTCTAGGTTCAAAACCTAGGTATATGTTCTAGACTGTGTACCCAAGCGAACAACTTAAGTCGAGGAGGGGGTACGTACCGGGAACCAAAAGGTCATCCACCTTAGTAACTTGTCCGACCTCTTTCTTATTTCAAGTATGACACTAACAGAATAGGGAATCTCGACCAGCGAGCACATCCCCAGAGATGAGAAGAGAAGGGCTTCGTGGCAGTTTTATATATACAGTTCAAATAATATCAATGCAGTAAAAAGCATCATTTTGCACATTAGGTCCAAACATGTAATAAAATCAGATAACAGATAAAGCCAAATACAACAATATATCTAGGCTCGAATTCTGAACCCTGAACCAAAGTTCTGGGTTCTTTTCCCCAGTAGAGTCGCCAGAGCTGTCATACCTCTCTTTTCACTTACTACACCCCGTAAAGGGTATAATAAAGGAAGTTATTTCCAACTTGAAGTGACAATCGAAACAAGATTATTTATTAGAAGATTCAGAGTCTCCACTTGGGATATTTATGGTGTCCCAGGTCACCGGTTAAAAATCCCGAATCGAGGAAAAGAATGACTCTGTTTAATAGTCTGCAAACCAGAAATCTGAGTAAGGAATTCTGTTAACCCGGGAGAAGGTGTCAGCCATTCCCGGGTTCCGTGGTTCTAGCACTGTCGCTCAACTATCATATCTAGCTTAATTATCTGATTTTATACAATTACGAACCTATGTACAAATTTTAACTTTTTAACCGCTTTTATTCATTTTTTTTAAAGAAGATTCCAACGTCATTAAAACACGTCTCGAACCACGTCACATAAATGCACCCGCGATTTTTGACATATTTTAACTTCGTTGGGATTTGGATTTGGGTCACATAAATGGGCACCCGAGTTTAAGAAGGTAAATTTATTAAACACGCGCCTAAAGCAACTACGTGTTTGGACTTTGCCAGGGCCATGAAATTTGCTAAATGGCACGCCTCGAGTTCTAAGGATAAGCAAGATTAATTAAAACGAGGGCCATGCAATTGCCATTTTTTTGGCATAGCACACCTTATTCGATCTCGAAAACTTAAAACAATTCATTCCACTGCTAACAGATTAATTTGCCCCTCCTACCAGTACCACACTACTCTTAAAGCCCAAGCCAAACAAACGAAAGAATTACCGGTACCATACTACTCTTAAAGCTTAAACCATTGGAGTCGTTAGTCTTCTCTTCTAGGTTAAAAATAGGATCTGTTAATGCTGCCAGAAGATGTACAACTTAGTGGAGGTGTTATTCTCACATTGGACAGTTCACAACAGACATACACACAATGGTGTTTGCTTTTATGCACAAGGGGCAAGTCAAGCAATTTCAGTCGAAAATGCAAACAGATGAAGTAAAGCATGACGAGCCATGTGGCTGATACTTGAGAAATGATATTGCTATGAATTGCCCAGCACGTTTTTCTTATTACTCAACTACAAACTTGCCCTCCAATATCTTATTGAAATAAGAAAAGAGAATCCCTCCATGTTGTGCTAACAATATCATACTGTTAACAATACTATACAAAAAGATCCTCTCTATATGTGCAATTTACATCTAATCCTGAGCTCATGAATCACAATTACAATAGCTTACCTCTAAATATTTAGCTATCACTAATTAACCTTTGTAGAAATGCTATCAATTGATAATCTTCTTATGCTAAAGACGAGACACAAAGTGAGTTTTAACAAACATACTCTAAAATTCCAGAGTAAACATCAGCAAATTTTACCAAAAAATAAACAGAGAAGGTAAAGAAACAGTAATGGCAAATCAACCGCGGAGACAAGATCTAGCAAAGATACCGAAAATAAGATCATTTAAGCAAGGCAGCAAGTCAGTATTGCCATTTCATGGAAACAATTTGAAATAGAAAGTATCAAGTGCAAATAGAAATACCAAATATTCCACACATTCCTAATACCAACTGTCAAGATCTAAGCAAAATAATAATTCTCTAAAAATAATCCATTAAACTTGAATCGCCCAGAAAGAAAGTGCAGAGCAACTTACTTGTTCGAACAAGCCGGACCGAAAGGAACCTCGGTTAACAAGAAATCGAGAACTCGAACGACCTCGACTCAATTTCAAAACTCGAATCTCATCTCTTACAATTAGAATTCAAGGAAGAAGCTGAAAATGTTTATGTTCTATGTCTTTGAATTTGAATCCGGGATCAAAATCAGACCCAAAAAAAACTGAAGAAGACGAAGAAATCAAAAGCTAAACTCAGAGCCCAGATTTTTGTCCATGTCTGCCATGATCTTGGGGTGGAAGACGATTAAACAGGTGTGGTTGTTTTTTGTCCCTGCTGCTCTTACTCTCACATGTCTGTTCGTGTGTTTGCTTTGGAATGAGGGGTCTATTGGTTCTTCGTTTCAATGAAGAAGAAGCTCATGGCTGATGCTCTGTGAGGAGAAGAGAGCGATCGAGAGGGGTGGGGTCTTGAAGGAGAACGGGGGTCCAGTGAAAGATGCACTGATGGTTGAAGTTACAGAACGGGGGGGGGGGGGG
>MU693419.1:21320-41116 GCA_026770625.1 Nicotiana glauca
CGTTAGGCATCTCTCCTATTTATCTTAGCCCTAGGTTAGATTTTTAGGTGGGGAAATGGGTTTGGGTATTGGCTATTGGGTGTTGGGTCAACCCGGTTTGGGTCAGGTTAGGGAAAGACTTGGGCTTTTAAAATGGTTTGGCCCAATTCAAATTTAAACCAACTTTTCATTTCAATTAATTAAAAACCTAAATTAAACTCCTAAACTTATTCAAATTGTAAAATTAAGCTAATTATCTAACTATTATGTTTATAAAAACTAGTTGATCCTAAATTGAAAGAGAAAACTCAATAATCCAAAATTAAAAACTAAGAATGTAAAAATGGCCATTTTTGTAATTTTTATTTTAAATAAATCGACTAAGTAATTAATTAATCCTAAAATGTAAACACAAAATTTAACTGCAATGCATGGTACTTTTGGTATTTTTTTATATTTTTAATGTAAATTAAATACGCACAACAATGTGAATAATTAATAAAATTCTTCAAAAATTTCTATAAAATTGCAAAAATTGGGAAAATAATTTTATGATATTTTATGGGAGTAATTCATATAGGGCTAAAATCACGTGCTCATAGGATATAGTTGGGTTTGTAGCTTGGTACCTTAATTGTCAGCATGTGAAGTATGAGCACCAGAGACTGGGTGGATTGCTTCAGCAGATAGAGATTCCGGAGTGCAAGTGGGATTGGATCACCATGGACTTCGTATATGGACTCCCACGGACTTTGAGGAAATTTGATGCCATTTGGGTTATTATAGATCGGCTGACCAAGTTCGCGCATTTCATCCTTGTATGTACTACCTATTCCTCGGAGCGATTGGCGGAGACTTAAATCAAAGAGATTGTCCGTCTGCATTGTATTCCAGTTTCCATCATTTTAGACAGAGGTACTCAGTTCACATTGCGTTTCTGGAGAGCCGTACAGCAGGAGTTGGGTAGTTGGGTGGAGTTGAGCACAACATTTCAGCCTCAGACGGATGGACAGTCCAAGGGCATTATTCAGATTCTTGAGGATATGCTGTGTGCGTGTGTGATTGAGTTTGGAGGTTCTTGGGATCAGTTCTTGCCATTGGTGGAGTTTTCCTACAACAACAACTGTCAATCCAGCATTCAAATGGCACCTATACGAGGCCTTATATGGTAGGCGATGTAGATCTTTGGTGGGTTGGTTTAGGCTAGATGAGGCTGGATTATTAGGCACAAATTTGGTTCAGGATGCTCTGGAGAGAGTCAAGGTCATTCAGGATTGATGTTCTAAACGTCAATACCACACANCCTGATTCTTTTAGGTGTACTTACTACTACTATTTGCGGAATTAAAAGTACATAAAATAAAAAACACAGAGATTTTTACGTGGAAAACACCTAGCTCAAAAGGTGAAAAAAACCACGACCTACTACTCAATAGGATTTTCCCAAACTTCCAATAAAATCACCGAGCCAAAACAGCATTTACAAAACTCTTGTAAACCTAAGGATTAAACTCTAATCCCAGTGTGGCACACAGCCTCAGCTGTTGCGACACCTTCAATTTAATTCTGACTTGAATACTCAAAGTACCTAATACAATTGCTTCTATGAAAGCTAGAAAGGTACAACTTTAAAACATCTACTACAATTGAACTAGAATAAAAGAAAGACGCATTGGAACTGGTTCTTCTATCTTGTCCAAGTAGCTTCAGGAATGCACACTTGAATATCACATAAATTGCTTGCAAAATTGCCTCGCTCTTTTGCCCTCAATTTAATTTAACTTCTGCGTTTGTGCAATACCTGTAAAAGAGAACAATCACTGTTATTTAATGAGTTATTAGTCAGAGTTTGATTGAGACTCAATTGTTGATCTTCCATCGAAGTTGAGTCCTTGAACACTACAAATTCCAACCCTATCCTTTATCCGGATTGTGACCTCTTCCATGAGGAGACTTTCTCTCCTCATCCAATATGCGACCGTCTCGATTAGTTCAGGCGATATTGCTGCTTGATCACTGAGAGTTATCTCTTTCACGTGTATATCACATGTCTAGGTTGATAAATATTGTGCCTCACATGATGGACTTGGTCCATGACTGAGTTCATTTGTCATTCTTCAAAACTTCACTTAAACTTGGGCCAACAAATTCCCCTTTTTTGTTAATGACAAACTCTGTGCTTTTATGGATAAAAAAATCTATAAGAACTCAGCTTAACCATCAACACATAACTTAGAATGTTAACTTATCATCAAGGACCAGGTTTAATTAGGTTATAAATATCACATTATTCAGAATAAAGATTAAAGCACAATATCTCTTCCCCCTTTTGGAATCATCGAAAAGTTTCATACAGTGCGATTCCCAGATTTTTGTAATTACTCATTGCCACTTGAGCAACTGCAAGTGAAAACATGGATTAAATCATCAATAATCAACAAACGCATTCAAACAATTAAGAACAACATCATCATAGAACAAGAGAGACATCAGTTGTCATTGATAAGATATGTTTCCACCTACAAACCACAAAAATAAATAAAAACTTCCAAACATGAGCAAAAAAATAGAAAAAGTCCAAAACTGGGTCATTGGGTGGTATTAGACTGGTTCAGAAGACAACAACTGGAGGACCTAAGTCTTGGAGGAACTAGAGGGCTGGGTTTGGAGAAGGTTGAGCATAATCTGAAGCATCTCTTCACTTTTCTCCTTTTCTTTTGCTAGCTCAGCTCTAAGGCCATCTCTTTCAGTTTCCAATTCAGCAACACGAGCCTGAAGCCTAGCAATTTCAGCATCCTTAGTTCCACAATCTTGAACCAAAGCTCTGACCTTGCTATTCACAGGTGTCTTCAGAGATGAACCCGGTTCAATTGGGGTGGCATTGATAGGATAGTCACAAGGCAATAAGGTCTTAACACCAAAATGCTCCTTGCTCGATGAAATATCCTATTTCTTACAAGGCACCCTAAGCCTGTCCAACACACTAGTCAGTATGAACCCATATGGAGTTGCAAGAGCCTTGGAACCATTAATGACCATGTCTAGTAGTTTGACAATGAAAGCGGGCCAATTTATATACATTCCTCTCACAAGGTACTCCCTAAGCACAAGGTTCATGTAGTTGGCAGTGTGCCTCCTCTCCTATCTAGGCACCACGAACTTGTCAACAAATTCAAACAAGACCTTGTGCTCATGTCTCGTCTCACTTTTTTGGACAAATCTGGCTTCAGGTACATTTTCAGCAGATGTAGCATCACAAAAATTTCTAGTAATTTGAAGTGCAGTGGTGAGAGATTCCAGACATGGCCACCTTTGCCTTGTATAGTCATCATACCTTTCACTAGGTATGCCCATAATCTCACCCAATTTGATTGCATCAAACTCCACTTTTACACCCTTCACCAGGCTGGAGACTACCCCATTTTCCACAGTGGCATTGGCCATAAATTCAATCAATTCATTCTTAGCCTGCCATCCATTTCAAGGACCATGTCCTTCCACCCTTGTGCTGTAAGAGTATCCATCAATCTTCTTATACCTGGCTCATCCAGGTCTCTCAACAACATGCCTTTCAAAATTTTTCTTCTGCCAAAGATGACAAACCTATCTTGGTCTTTCTCATATTCCTTTTCTTCTCCACCACTCCACTCTGTATATTCTTCAAAGTTTTCTTTTGTTTACCCTTTACAGTAGACCTAGTTTTTTTGGCTAAAGAAGATTCATCAGGTACAGGTACAGAGGAAGACTTCTTGGAAGAAGTCTTGGAACTTTTTTATTTGGGTGTTGGAACCTCTTTAGTTGTTCCTCATTCTTGATAGACCAGTTCAATCTCCTCTTCTTCTTCTTCTGCAAGCTCAGAACTTTCCACAACCTTTGCTTTTCCTTTTTCCCTCTTTTTCTTCCTGCTCTCTTCCAGAGCTTTCTGCAATTCTGCTTCACTTTGTTTGATCCTGCTCCTCGTAGCTCTTCCCTTAGGTACTGAAGGTACAGTAGGTTTTGGGGATGACATTTTGCTTTTCTTTTATGGCTTGGAAGCAGTTGGAGCCTTTTGTGTGGAAGATTTATGCTTTTTTGGATCATAACTGTCCCCTACCTTCTACAGAATATTAGCCAAAGTTTCCTCAGCAGATGAACCAGGTTCAGCTTGTTGCTTACTTAAATTTACTAGCCCTTCAGCCTCAACCCCAGAACTATTTCCCCCTGACTTGTTTCCACTCTCTTCAACACCTCCACAGATAGCCAATACTTTTTCTTTCTTTTTACCTCATTTTCTACTAGAATCAGCCCCCTGTACATCTTTAACAGGACCAACCAAGACAAACCTATTTTTAACTTTTTCAACTACATCAGTGAATACTAAGCAAGTATTTACCTCACCAGGGATTTCTTGAATATTTTCAGTATAAGAGGACCCATGTTCTTCACCTTCGCTGGCAAAAATAAAATCATCAAACTTAGAGCTTGAGTCAGATTTTTGAGCATGTCTCTCCTTCCTCTGTCTAGACTTCAATTTCTCACATAGATCTTTCCTTAAATATCCAGAAGCAACACTTTTTCTAGCTAGCATTTTCTACCTACGAAACATAGGTTTTGGGTTTTCAATAGGAGGAGTAGATGAGTATGTGTTCGAGGGAGATGCTGGTGGGGGAGTTCCAGGGTTATCTTGGGGGTTAGACACGATGGATTGTTTCTTGAAAAATTTGGAAATTTTTTAGAGAAGAATGGCAATCAGAACTTGAGAAGAGTTTTGACGGTTATGGACTAATGAAGAATGGGTGTGGTGTATTTAAAGGTGATTAGACTTAAATGAAGTAAAGACAGCTTTTTAGGGGTCAATTAGAAGTCTTATCAATTTATAATTCCGGTCTCATAGTGATTATTAGGCTTCACTAGATTTTAGGCAAAAATCCCGGTTTTTAGAGTTCAAGGGGGACAAAACAGGTTCAATGCTCAACGGATATAATGTATGGGATTTTGATGAATGTAGGACTTTTGCTCATGATTGGAAAAATAATCTTTCTAGTTGTGTAGAGTATAGAAAACATACCTTAGCTTTTCATATGAACACATACTGATGAACCAGGTTCTTCATATAGAACTCTCTTGAACATGCCTCGAATGCCAAAATAGAAAAAAAATTGTAAGATATTAGTGAATCATATATATACACATGTCACAGGAGTATACTAATTAAAGTATGAAACTGAGTAAGAATTGATCTAGATATTTACACAAAGTTAGAACTACTAACCAAAAAAAAAATCATTTTTTTTCATTTTTATCATTGTGCATTCCGAACTGTACCTATTAGATGATCTTAATCATCCCTAATTCCAACCTGTTCCTCTCAAAGTTTTCTCTACTCAGTTCTTCAGTGAAGATGTCAGCTATTTGTTTAATAGTAGCACAGAATTCTATTGAAATCAATCCTTTCTCATAGTTATCTCTTAAGAAGTGGTGTCTAACATCTATGTGCTTAGTCCTCTTATGATGAACAGGGTTCTTTGTCATACTTATAGCACTAGTGTTATTACAGAATATTGGAATACATCCCACTTCAATTCCAAAATCTACCAACTATTGTTTGATCCATAGTAATTGAGCACAACAAGAAGCAGCAGCAACATACTCAGCTTTAGCAGTAGATAGGGCCACATAATTTTGCTTTTTGTTAGCCCATGACACAAGACATGAACCAAGGAAGTGTGCCATACCTGAGGTGCTCTTCCTATCCAATAGAAAACCTGCATAATCAGCATTAGCATATCCTACTAGATCAAAATTACTAACTTTAGGATACCAAAGGAATAGATCAGTGGCTCCTTTTAGATATCTCAGTATCCTTTTGACAACAGCCAAGTGAGACTCTTTTGGATTTGCCTAAAAACGAGCACAAAGCCCTACACTGAAAACAATGTCAGGTCTATTAGTAGTGAGATACAAGAGCGAACCAATCATACCCCTATACAACTTTTGATCAACTAATGAACCAGGTTCATCAATATCTAATTTAGTGGCAGTTGCAATGGGTGTGTCTATTTCTTTAGATTCCTCCATTTTAAACTTTTTGATTAGCTCTTTTGTATACTTCTGCTGATGGATCATGGTTCCATTTGGACTTTGTTTGATCTATAAGCCTAAGAAGAAATTAAGCTCACTCATCATGCTCATTTCAAACTCACTCCCCATTAATTTTGCAAAGTCCTTACTTAGTTTATCAGTGGTGGCCGCAAAGATTATGTCATCGACATAAACTTTCACAACAAGGAGATCCTTACCTTTTTCCCTTAAGAATAAGGTACTATCAATTTTGCCTCTCTTGTAACCATGCTACAGCAGGAATTTTGACAGACGTTCATACCATGCTCTTGGGGCCTGCTTGAGTCCATAGAGAGCCTTGTCTAGCTTGTACACATGCTCAGGACATTCCTTGCTCTCAAATCCTGGATGTTGTTTCACAAAAACTTCTTCTTTCAGGTAGCCATATAGGAAGGCACTTTTGACATCCATCTGATGAAGAGTAAATTCCATATGTGTTGAAAATGCTATGAGAAGTCTGATTGCCTCTAGTCTTGCAACTGGAGCAAAAGTCTCATCATAGTCTATGCCCTCCTCCTGGTTGTAACCTTGGACCACCAATCTTGCCTTGTTTCTCGTAACTGTTCCGTTTTCATCAAGTTTGTTCCTGAAGACCCATTTTGTACCAATGACTGATCTGTCCTTGGGTCTTGGTACTAGATGCCAAACTTGACTTCTTTCAAACTGGTTAAGTTCATCCTGCATTGCATTAATCCAATCTGCATCCTGTAAAGCTCAACAACATTTTTAGGTTCAATGATAGATAGAAAAGCATCAAAAGCATACATATTATTTAATTGTGATATGGTTTTGACTCCAGATGTTGGATCAGTGAGAATGTTCTCAATGGGATGAGAATTTTGATACTTGTGAGGTTTCACAGCCAACTAACTTTTGCTATATGTTTCTGCCATTTCCCGAGGAACCAGATCATGAACAGGTTCCTTCAAGGAATTTATTTCAATTCCTCTTTGATTAGTTCCCCCTGTCAGGTTGTCCTATATGGAAGAACCTATTCCATCACCTCTTCTTTCTGTTGGTACCACTTTGACCTGAGCTGATGCTTCAGTCAAGTCCTTTACTAATCCAATGGCTTCATCTTCATGTTCTCGTCTCTCAGAGAGAATGTTAGTTTCATCAAATACTACATGCACACTTTATTCTATACACATATTTCTTTTGTTAAACACTTTATATGCTTTGCTATGTGAAGAATATCCCAAGAGTACTCCCTCATCACTTCTGGGATCAAACTTACATAGGGAGTCTTTTCCATTATTGTGCACATAGCACTTGCAACCAAATGCCCTAAGATGGAATATATTTGGTTTTCTCCCTTTAAGTAACTCATAGAGAGACTTCTCTACCAGAGGTCTGGTCATGCATCTGTTTATTATGTAACATGCAGTGTTTACAGCCTCTGCCCAAAAGTTGTGAGGCAATTTACTAGAAAACAGCATGGTTCTAGCCATGTCCCCAAGAGTTCTATTCTTCCTTTCAACTACTCCATTTTGTTGAGGGGTCCTAGGTGCAGAGAAATTATGATCTATACCATTTTCATCACAGAATTCAGCAAACTTGAAATTTTTGATTTCAGTTCCATGATCAGACCTAATGGATGCAAGTCGATTTCCTAATTGTTTCAGCATTTTTGTAACAAATGCAGTAAACATGTCAAATGCTTCATCTTTGGAGCTTAGAAATAAAACCCAGGTAAATCTATAATAATCATCAACAAGCACCATTACATATTTCTTTCCACGTCTGCTCATGGTTCTCATTGGACCACATAGATCCATATGGACCAGTTCCAATGACTTGGTTGTACTTACCATTTTCTTGCTTTTGAAGGATGATCTTACCTGCTTCCCTCTTGCACATGCCTCACAAACTTTGTCTTCCTTGAACTTGATATTAGGTAATCACCAAGTCTTTTGAGACTAATTTGTTAAGCTGATTTTGACTTGCATGACCAGGTCTTTTGTGCCACAGGAGGGGATCATTAACCAACACACTTAAATACGTGAGTTCATTTTCTGAGAGAGTAGACAAATCTACAATGTAAATATTGTTAACTCTTTTTCCCTGCAAAAGAATGTTGTCAGTGGTAAGGTTAATAACAAAGCATTTGGTGGAGGTATAAGCCACAAGGTTACCTCTGTCACTCAATTGTGACACATTTATTAAGCTATATTTCAAGTCATCTATCAAGTAGACATTCTCTATGGAATGAGAATTTTTTTTGCCAACCTTTCTAATCCCAATGATCTCACCTTTCTTTCCATTACCAAAGGAGACATTACCTCTTTTTAAGTCCTCAAGTGAAAGGAACTGGTCCTTGTTCCCAGTTATATGTTTTGAGCAGCCACTATCCATATACCATATTTGGCTCATCCCTTTCACTTGGACCTATAAAAAGAAATCAGGGGTTAGTCTTAGGAATCCAAACTAGTTTGGGTCCCTTTCATTAGGCAAAAGGATGAATTAAATTCCTTCTTGCCCATCCGAGCAGCTTATTTTTCTTTTGAACAAAAACTTTGTTCTTCTGACTGGCCTTTTTTTGCATTACATTCATTTTTGTAATGGCTAGTCTTGCCATAGTGTGTGTAGATTTTATTTTTAGGAAGTGTGAGGTACTTTCTTTTAGGGTCCCATTTTGGAGCTTGAGTCCTATAGCCAAGTGCTCTTTTGTTGCTACTGTGATGCTCTTGCAGCCAAGAGAGTGCATCAAAAGCCTTGTTCCACTTGCAAGTTCTGTCTAGTTCATGTTTCACCTTTCCTAGATCTTCCTTTAGGAATTTGATGAGTTCATCTTTCATTTTTCCCAAATTTTCTTCTAGAGTGAGATATGTGTGATCAGCTTTCTTCTTTCCTATTCCTAGTTTCAGTTTTAAGTTTTCAGACCTAAGTTCTAGGATACTGTTATCAAGTTTAAGAACCTGGTTCTTCAACTCAGCATTTGTGTTATCACTCTCATTAGCCCTAGACTCTAGACTTTTGCATTTTGCTTTTAGGATCACACATTCCCTAGACATAACTTCCTTCTCATTATTAATTATCTCAGGCTCATCAATGAAGTCTAGTAATAGCTCAGCCAACCTTTCTTTAGACAAGAATTTAATCTTGTCTTTGAGATGAAGAATACTTACCTGTTGTTCGTCATCTGATTCTCCGATGGCCATCAGTGGTTACTCTTCTTCAGCTTTATCTTCTGAGTCTTCATCTGAGGTTTCTCCCCAAGTAGCAACCATAGACTTGGTTGAACCTTTGTTCCTTTTTGGTTGAACCTGTTCCTTCTTCCTGTTCCTTCGTTCAGCCCTTTTTTTTCTTCCACTCAATTTCCCATTGAGGGCAGTTCTTGATCATGTCATCAGTCTTACCACACTTGTAGAAGCCCTCATTTGTCTGTTTCGCAAGAGCTCTTGACTTGTTGAAGGTTGTACCTCTTGAAGAACCCTTTCCTCTCATCAGGCACTTTTTTAAATCTCTAGTGATCATAGCCATCTCATCATCTTCCAGGTCTGAACCTTCATGAATTCTGAGAGCTAATCTTCTCTCCTTCTTGGGTGTATCTATCTTCATTGTTTGCTTTCTCATTTCATAAGCAGTAAGATTTCCAATCAGTTCATCCAGTCTGAAAGTAGCAATATTCTTGGATTCCTGAATGGCAGTGATTTTTCTTTCCCATGTGACTAGCAGAACCCTTGTCAGAATTTTATCAACCTTATTTTCTTCAAGAATAACTCTTCCAAGAGACTTCAGTTCAATTTTCAGTGTAGTGAACCTAGTATACATCTCTTGGATAGTTTCTCCTTCCTTCATAGTAAAATTCTATTGAGAATACAGTAGTGTTGCTCTTGATCTTTTCACTTGAGGTGTTCCTTTATGGGCCACTTTCAAAGTGTCCCCTATCTCCTTAGCAGTAGTACAACTTTGGATCCTTCTGTACTCATCTGGACCTAGTCCGCACACAAGCCATTTATTGGCCTTAGTATTTTTCTCCCAGTTCTTCAGGTCTTCAGCAGTGCAGTCAGCCCTTGTCTTTGGCACATCCACTCCTTCCTCATTCTTCTTTGTGGTTGCTAAAGGACCATCAGTGACTATGTCCCAGAGTTCATAGTCTTCTCCTATGACGTGATCCCTCATCCTGTTCTTCCACCAAGAATAGTACTGTCAATCGAAGAGTGGATGCATGGCAGTGGATTGCCCTTCCCAGTTCCCAGGTGGTGCGCTCATGTTGATCTTCTCCTAAGGTGTTAGCCGCTTCAAGGATAACCCGCTCTAATACCAATTGATGTTCTAAACATCAATACCACAAAAGAGGGGGAAGTGATTTATGTGGTACCCAATCTGTAGAAGAACCTGGTTCTACTAGGTGTACTTACTACTACTGTTTGCGGAAGTAAGAGTACATAAAATAAAGAACACAGAGATTTTTACATGGAAAACACCTGGCTCAAAAGGTGAAAATAACCACGACCTACTACTCAGTAGGATTTTCCCAAACTTCCACTAAAATCACTGGGCCAAAATAGTATTTACAAAACTCTTGTAAAGCTAAGGATTAAACTCTAATCCCAGTGTGGCACACAGCCTCAGCTGTTGCGACACCTTCAAGATAACTCGAACTTGAATACTCAAAGTACCTAATACAATTGTTTCGATGAAAGATAGAAAGGGACAACTTTAAAACAAGTACTACAATTGAACTAGAATAAAAGAAAGACACAATGGAACTGGTTCTTCTATCTTTTCCGAGTAGCTTCTGGAATGCACACTCGAATCTCACATAAATTGCTTGCAAAATTGCCTCGCTCTTTTGCTCTCAATTTAGTTTAACTTCTGCGTTTTTGCAATACCTGTAAAAGAGAACAATCACTGTTATTTAATGAGTTAGTAATCAGATTTTGATTGAGACTCAATTGTAGATCTTCCATCGAAGTTTAGTCCTTGAACACTACAGACTCCAACCCTATCCTTTATCCGGATTGTGAATTCTTCCATGAGGATACTTTCTCTCCTCATCCAATATGCAACCTTTTCAATTAGTTCAGGAGATATTGCTGCTTGATCACTGAGAGTTATCTCCTTCACACGTATCTCACATGTCTGGGTTGATAAATAATGTGCCTCACATGATGGACCTGGTCCATGACTGAGTTCATTTGTCATTCTTCAAAACTTTACCTGAACTTGGGCCAACAAGGATAGACTCCGTACAGCCCAATCCAGACAGAAGAGTTACGCAAATCGGAAGGTTCGTGATGTTTCCTATATGGTTGGAGATCGGGTCTTGCTTCGGGTTTCGCCTATGAAGGGCATTATGGGACTAGGGAAGAAGGGAAAGTTGAGTTCGAGATTTATTGGCCCTTTTGACATATTGAGGCGTGTTGGGGAGGTTGCTTACGAGCTTGCCTTACCTCCCAGCTTGGTAGGAGTTCATCTGGTATTCATATTTCTATGCTTCGGTGGTATCACGGTGATCCATCGCACGTGTTGGATTTCGTCTCAGTCTAGTTGGAAATATTGGACAGGCACGTCAGGAAGCTGAGGACAAAGAACATTGCATTCATAAATGTTTAGTGGCGGGTTTAGCTTGTCGATGAGGCGACCTGGGAGACCGAATAGGATATGTTCAGCCTGTACCCTAATCTTTTCACTACTTCAAGTATGTCTTTATGCTCGTTCGAGGATGAACAAATATTTATGTGTGGGAGGATGTAACAACCCGGCCAGTAATTTTTGGAATTTACACCTCGATCCCCTATTAACTGGTTTCCCCAAGTTTATTTCAGCTATTTTGATTCGCCGGGATGTTCAGTTTTGAGTTTCGGAGAGTTTTGAGACACTTAGTCCTTAAATGAGAGCTTAAGTATTGGAAAGTTGATCACAGTCATAACAGTGTAAAGCCGGCCTCGAAATGGAAATCTGATGGTTCTGTTAGCTCTGTTAGGTGATTTCGAGTTTAGGGGTGTGGTCAGATTGTGTTTTGGAGGTCCGTAGCTAATTTAGGCTTGAAATGCCGAAAGGTCGAATTTTGAAGTTTCCGGTTCGATATCGAGATTTTGATTCGAGGGTCGGAATGGAATTTTGAGAGTTGTATTAGTTTCGTTATGTCATTTGGGATGTGTGTGCAAAATTCCAGGTCTTTCGGAGGTAGTTTGGTTGGGATTTTGATCAAAAGCGGAACTCGGAAGAATTTTAGAAACTTATGCTTGAATCCGATGTGTTTTGGTTATTGTGATGTTGTTGGGATTGTTTTGAAGATTGGTACAAGTTTGAATAAGATAGTAGGTGACGTTTGTGCTTCTGGTTGAGGTCCCGGGGGCCTCGAGGTGATTTTGGATGGTTAACGGGGAGTTGAAGAAATGTAGCAGCTGCTGTATGTTTTGCTGCTTATGGTATTTTCGCATCTGCGGTTTGGGGACCGCATATGCGGCGCCGTAGAAGCGGCGAAGGAGACAGCAAAAACAGATTTTTGCCTTTTCTTCAGGTTCCACATATGCGGAAGGGTAATCGCAAAAGCGAATTTCTAGTAAATTAATGAAAGTCACATATGCGACTAAGGAACTGCAGAAGCGGGACCGCAGACGCGGTCCTAGGGCCGCAAATGCGAAAATCGCTGGTCAGAACATAAATACTTGCTTTCGCAAAATTTAATCATTTTTCGCCTCTTTTCAAACGGGAAGACACTTTCGGAGCATTTTTCAAGAAGGATTTTCAGAGGAGTCCATTGGGGTAAGGTCTTCGGTCCCAAAACTTGTAATTAAAGTAATTTTTATCACCCTAAGGATGAAAAATTAAGGAAAATTAGTGGTAATTGTGGGATTTAGGGCTTGGGATTAAGAGACTTTGAAATGAGTATTTGAGGGGGAATTTGGACTCCGATTTTAGTGTTCTTGGTATGTATGAACTCGTGAGAGTATGAGGATTCTGAAAATGTCAATTTTACTCGATTTCGAGGCGTAGGCCTGAGGGGCATTTTGGTCATTTTATCTATTTTGCGCCTTAACTTAGAATTTAATTGTAGAATCAGTTATTTGAAGTGTTATTTACCTTATGAAAATAAATTGAATAGATTTGGGCCATTTGGATTCGGATACTCGTGGCAAAGGCATGGTTTCGGTTTGACTTGCACTTGTTCGAGGTAAGTGGCTTGTCTAACCTTGTGTGGGGGACCTTTCCCCTTAGGATTATTATCGTGGTAATTGAAATGCCTCGTACGTGAGGTGATGAGCGCGTACTTGATCTAATTGCTGAAAATCCAGTTCTTCTTTAAGTATTTCAATTGAGTACCCTCTCCTGCTTCATTTACTTGTGTATTTAGCTTGTTGTTAGTTTAGAAAAGTATGTTTAGTAGACTTAATTGCCTATTTGCTCAATTTGACTCAATTGCAATATATAAAGCATGTTAGGTTAGACTTATTTGTTTACTTAGTACAAAATCTAGCTTTTGTTGAATATTCTTGTTTTGTTGCTCTGTGTTTTATTTTGGGACTACGGGATGGTATCCCAGGAGTTCCCCTACATGTTTACTTTGGGACTACGGGACGGTATCCCGGGAGCTCCCCTGTATGTTTACTTTGGGACTACAGAATTGCATTCCGGGAGATCCCCTTGCACATTTATGAGTTGGACTACGGGACTACACTCGGGAGATTTCCAACGGATATGATATTTATATTTGGGGACTACAGGACGGTATCCTAGGAGATCCCCGGTTATTATTTTGGAGCTGAGCTGTATTCTCTTACTGTGTTTTACTTGCCCTTATAGTAGTTGTTGCTGCCTTTCATATCTTGTATTATTTATTACACTGTTTAATTCATTTTGTTTGTATCTTATTTAACCTCAGTAGGGCCCTGACCTTCCTCGTTACTACCCAATCGAGGTTAGGCTTGGCACTTCCTGAGTACCGATGTGGTGTACTCATGACCTTTCTGTGCATGTTTTTCATGTGTAGATCTAGGTACTTCGACTCAATCCTACCACCCCTGAGGCGAGGCGACTGCTATAGCGACTTCGAGGTATATCTGCCGCGTCCGTAGACCGATGAGTCTCTTTCTATTCCTGCTGTTTAGTATTAGTCCATTCTGTAAATCAGTTCTTGTTAGATATTCTGGAGTTAGAGATATGTAGTACTTCTTAGCTTGTGATTCATGGGTTTCCGGGTCTTGAATTTATGTATTGGTTTTGAGAATTTAATATGGTGTATGCCGAACGGCACATTTAACCACTGTTTATTTTCCTTATATCTGTTTAAGTTGTTTACTTCCGCAAATTTTGGTTTCTTTTCCGGAATTTAGGCTTACCTAGTCGTAGAGACTAGGTGTTGTCACGATGGTTCATGGAGGGCAAACCGGGGTCGTGATAGTACACATGTCCTAGACAGACCCAACCCCTGTGTTGAGTCTCCAAAGTCAAATTCACATGACGCAAACAAACGTTCCTACTAAGGATCCGATATGAGGCTTTTTTATACTAGGTTTAAAACTCTGGGTATATTGTTATAGACCTGGCTTACCCGAGGGGACAGCTCGAGCCGATGGGGCAGCGTACCGGGAATACAGAAGCTTTACCGACTTTGTAACTTGTCCGAACCTCGTTCTAAAATTGGGATATGACTCTAAGAGAAAAGAAGTTACACGAAGTGCACACTTCCCAGATATTTTAGAAGAGTCACAGAGAAGAGGGTTTCGTAATAATTTATATACAATTCAAACAATATCAAAGCGGTCAAAAGCAAAATTTAGCACATTAGGCTCAAACATGTAAAAATCATATAATAAATAAAGCCAAGTATAACAGTGATTCTAAGCTCGAATTCTTCAACTCTAAACAAAAGTTCTGGGTTATTGTCCTCAGTAGAGTCGCTAGAGTTGTCACACCTCCTTTTTACCACCCGAAAGCGGATATAAGGAAGTTTTTTCAATTAAAGTGACACATCGAAATGGGATTATTTAATTCAGAGTTGCCACTTAGAATAATTATTGGTGTCCCAAGTCACAGGTTACTTTTAAAATTTCAAATTGAGAAAATTTTTGACTTTATTTAAATGTTTGCGAACCAGAAATTCTAGATAAGGAATTCTATTAATCCGGGAGAAGGTGTTAGGCATTTCTGGGTTCCGTGGTTCTATCACGGTCACTTACACTATTAAAATTTGCCTATTATTTGATTTATTACATGTTTTAACCTATTATGCATTTTAGATATAGAACTGCTTTTAATTAATTTAAACCGCTTTTAGAAAAATTTAATGTTATTTAAAACACATCTTAAACCACGCTACATGAAATGCACCCGTGGTTCGTGACACATTCTATTTAACATTGTTTGATAAATTGAAATTGCATCACATGAGTACACCCGAATTTAGTAATTAAAAAGCACAACTACGTCACAGGAACAGTATCCGTAGCTATGAATGAATTATTTAAAGAATGCGCCTAAAGCAACTACAAAGGTTCAAATTAATAACAACATTTATGAGGGACATGGAGAGTTTAATTGATGGCACACCTCAATTTTTAAAGGATTAACTCTTGAATTAAATTCACGAGGGCCATAGGTTAAAGGGTTTTTATGGCACAACTCAATTTTATTTTAACTAAAGAGGATTATTTTAAATAAGGATAAAATCCTAATTGAAGCTTAAAATAGAATTTCCTTAACTTAAGACTAACCTCTTTTGAGTTTTTGTTAGGAAATGCCTTGGGCCAAGATGCCCAGCATTTGATGAAGCCCGGAAATGCATCAGCTTTGAAAGCTAGTTTTAGGGTCCAAAATTGCGTCCAGCGAAATAAGAGTTCCAAGGGGGCTTACATCATTTAGATTTTAATTATGTTTTACCCACATTGGACTTCAGGAGGACCCAAATACTATGTGTGTTCTAGTTGGGCCTATCTACCTTTATATAATATATACATCAATCGAACATGCTATAAGCAAATTCATTCTTGAATGAGTAAGAATAAACCGAAATACAACTCTAATTCAAAATTAATTGCATTACTTCGATTTACAAGACATAACAGATTTGCATTTATGCCATAAATCATAAACGAAACATTACAATTGAGTCCAATTATTGGGCTTAAAGCCTGGACCCAATGGTCCAGGCCTAGACCTGCCAAGACTCAATTTCCATCTGGGCTCATTTCCAGCTCTGACCCAAATCTTTTAACCTTAGAGATTTGGCCCATAGCTTTGGCCACTGCCCCACTATACTCATCAAAAAATGTGATAGCACATAGCTATACTCTTCATGCTGTTGTTTCGAACATCAACACATGAAATTAAAGCCTTAATTTATTATAGTTATCCAAAATAAAACTTTCAGACACAGTACATTACGACCTATTAATACATGAACACTATATTAATAAATAATCTATTACAACTTCATGTAATTAAGCATCTAATGAACCTTTGCCTTTTTTGGATATGATTTATCCATCAAAACTAAGTCCAATGAATAGACATATAGATCCAGCATGCCTACCACAATAAAGCTCCAGCTCTTAGCTTTTGAACCCGCAGATTTGGCCAACTAGTGGCCAAATCCACAAGTTTTAGCTTCATGGTTAGAAACAAAACTCAAATAGCATAAAAACACACTGTACATCTAATATAAGAAGAAAGGAAGGCATGACTGTTACACATACTTAAGGAGAACATCTTTAAGTATATTTCATGATAATAACTACCAAAGTATCTATGCATTTGCTAGGCCATGCATACTAAGTTACTAAAAAAACTCACATAATGACAACCAACCAGATTTATATCATGAAAAGAAAAGCAATACTACATTTTCATATATGGTTTGCAATTCAGGTCTTACATCATTTTCAACAACAGATCATTACATGGAGAAAGATGAGGTCAGATACCTTGAATAACATAGCAACAAAACTCAGCAACTAAAGGTGCAAAACTAACTGAAAGTTTGAATGAAAATAGAGCAGCAACAGGGCAGAAGCAATAGCAGCCAGAACCCCAAAATTTCAAACCCATAATTAGCCATTTGAAACTAGAAAATCAGCTAAATGACCCACGAAAAATTTCTTATTTCAAACCATTTTCAACTTGTGAACCAAATGAGAATGAGTTTTGGAAATATTTCTGAGGTTTTCTAAAGTCTGAAAAAGGGCACTTTTGTAGAGAATAATGTTTTTGAGTGCTGATGATTGCTAATTAATGTTCTCCTTTCAAAGTGAGCGAGTGTTTCCTTTTATAGAGTGCATAAAAACATCCAAGAAGGAATATTCTGACCTAGTATAACATATTTTTACAGCTGTATTGTCCTTTTTCCTTATCCAAAACCAGTATTTTCTAAGGATAAAGACAGTTGTGTTGTGTTCTAGAACTTTCCTAATTCTACCCAATGTGAAACTCTAATTTTACCCTTTAAATTAGTGCTTATTTTAGCTTTTATCCTAAACTTTTAAGTTCAGTTAAGTCCCTAAAGTTTCAATTTGTGAGCAAATTAGAACAAACAAGGACAAAATTGAAAGAGCTGAAAATTTGGATCAAAATGCCTAAACAAGTCGAATGGGTGCAGTCTAAACTTAATTGAAGGAAATGCTTGATTGATTAAAACTGAACTAGTACTGAATTTAACAACAATGCATTTAAACAGTAATCCAAAAATCAGAGATGCAAATGCAAGGAAACAAATTAGAATTCAAACTATATCAATTTACAAAACTTAAATAAACAAAACCTAAACAATTGTCAATCCTCCTATAATAAGCCTTTAGAACAGTTTAGGGAAATATTTCAATCATGTTGAACATGTCGAATCTTAAAGATTGAAACCTAGGCTAATTGGAAATATTCTTTTCTCTTCTTTTCTTAAAATCTAACAAACAAAACCAACATCAAACAGAGTTAGGGCTATGTGAATTAAAAGAAGGAGGGTCTAAAATAGCCTAAATAAAACATGAAGTTAAAACAAGAACAATTAAACATGTAGAAAAGAACGAAAAAAAAACAAACAGTCAAAAGAAAATAAGGATTTGCTGGGTTTTATTTCAAAAACTGAATCAACTCACGAACTCGTTTAAACCTTTTGAAGTGTAAATGGACTCTGACTACCATTAATCGATTGTTCTTAACAAGAACAATCGAATAATGGAGGTTTTAAGTCTATTTGACCAATTTTGACCGAAATATTAGAAAAGGGGAAAAATTAGGGCTCGATGATTATGAGATTTAAGATTCGTGGAATTTGGCTGGGATTTTTGGGGAATCAGTGGTGAGAAAAGGGTGAGGGAAGGTTGAGGACTGTATGGTACGAATTTGGGGTAATTTAGGGAATTTGGGGTAAAAAGAGTTGGAGTTATGGACCTCGAAGGTGAAGGGTGTTTCAGGGTGTAACTTTTGTGTCACGACCCAAACCCCGCTCCGGTCGTGATGGCACCTCTCGTGAATACAAGGCTAGCCAACCATTCTTAACCAGCCTTTTCAACAATAATTAACATAAATAAACAGTCCAAATATGATATATTATTAATAATTAGCGGAAGCAAAACCCAAACGCAACCCAAATCGGTGTGTCACAAGTCACGAGCATCTAAGAAGTAGGAACACAACTACAAGGCGAATTATATAAAAAATGAAATCTGGAATCCAAAAGATAAGTCCGCTGCCGCGAACGCTGGCGGTCACCTTGCTCAGCTACAATAGCAATACCCTCAACCAGCTCAAAACCCGCTACCGGGTGGACAATACCTGCATCTGCATGTGAGGTACAGGGCGTAAAGTGAGTACTCAAACTCAGTGAGTAATAAAAGTAAATAATAACTGAGCAGCCAGAAATCACGTAAGGCAACCAACATGCTATACAGAAGTCGGGTACAATTTATGAGAAAATAGTAAAATCAGTGAAATCATTAGAAATATTTTGGTTCCGTTCAAATCTTTTTCAAAGATGGTCCTTTCAATAATTACGAAAATGGTTTCAAAATAGTTAGTGCTGATTAGCACAGAAAATCCGCCCCTAGGGCACAAATACCACAGTATAACAGGTAAAAGGCAAGAAACATGCAAAATGAGCACATAAAAGCTCGCCTCTCGGGCAATATCTCAAAATAAACCAGCCCCTCGGGCTCACTCTCCACAACACTCTCGGCCCCTCGGGCTCTCTCTCTCAAATCACTCTCAGAAACAGTATCACATAATAACCGCTGTGGCGCGCATCCCGATCCACATATTGCTGTGGCGTGCAGGCCGATCCATATGGGTACCCGCGCTCACTATGGTTGTGCAGACTCCGGAGGGGCTCCTACAGCCCAAGCGCTATATATCACTAAGGCGTGCAGTCCAATCCAATATATATATACTACTGCAGCGTGCAGTCCGATCCATATAATATACTACTGCGGCATGCAGTCCGATCCATATAATATACTACTGCGTTGTGCAATCCGATCCATATAATATACTACTGCGGCGTGCAGTCCGATCCATATATATAATCCTCACATCCAGGCCCTAGGCCTCACATACCTCCGTGTATCCTCACATCCGGCTCTCGGCCGCACTCAGTTAGAATATCATCACAAGCCCCTCAGGCACTAGTAAAACATTAGTCCTCAGCCCAAATTATCATTTAAATTATCATTGAAGACTCAATATAAGTGAAAGTGGCTGAGTTGTAAAGTAGTGGAGGAATAGTATGACTGAGTTCAAGTAATAAGTCAAGACAATGAGGAAGACAGTGAAAATAATCC
>MU693419.1:48101-68663 GCA_026770625.1 Nicotiana glauca
GTTGAAATCATAATTAGGTGGTGTTTCTAGGCCATGGGACTTACCTCCAATTGATTCCCAGTCAAAACCTTCTTCAATGGATCCCAAAAGCTCCCAAGATGCTCCACAATGGAGGAAAAGTGACTAAAATTCACGGATGAAATGTTTATAAACCTTCTGCCCAGGCCTGGAAAATCCTTCATCGCGTTCGCGTACAGTACCTTGCGTTCGCGAAGGCCAATCTCCCATACCCTTCGCGTTCGCATAGCATGCCTCGCGTTCGCATAGACCAAATGTACCCAGGCCCAATTTTCCTTCTACGCGTTCGCGATTACTCTTCCGCGTTCGCGTAGCACCTTGACCCACTACTTTGCGTTCGTGACTCCCCCATCGCATTCGCGAAGGCCGAAATCACAGCCTCCCATTTTTCCTCTTCGCGTTCGCGAGACTCCCTTCGCGTTCGCGAAGAAGGAAACCAGATACCAGCAACCAGCAGTTCAAAAATTTCCAAAAATGACCTGTTGGGCATCCGAAACACACCCGAGGCCCCCGGGACCTCAACCATAAGCACTAACACATCCCAAAACCTCATTCAAACATGTTACAATCACTAAAACACCTCAAACAACACCAAAACCATCAATTCACATTCAATTCAAGCGTAAGTTCTTTTATAAGTTCCAAAATACTCTTTCGATCAAAAACCCAACCAAACGATGTCCGAATGACCTGAAAATTTGCACACACATCCCAAATGACAAAATGAAGCTACAGAAACTCACGGAATTTCATTCTGACTCCCGGATCAAAATCTCACCTATCAACCAGAATTCGCCAAAATACTAACTTCGCCAATTCAAGCCTAATTCTACACCGGACCTCCAAAACCACTTTCGATCACACTTCTAAGTCGCAAATCACCTCCCGAAGCTAACCGAACTATCAAAATTTACATCCTAGCCCTCTAACTCATAAGACAATATCCGGTTGGTTTTTCCAACTTAATCCTTCTTAAAAGAGACTAAGTGTCTCATTTCCTATCAAAACCATTCCAAATCAACCTGATTACACAAGATACTGATAATGAAACATAACGAAGCGAAAAATGGGGAAAACGGGGCAGTAACTCATTAGACGATGGGTCGGGTCGTCACATCCTCCCCAACTTAAACAAATGCTCGTCCTCGAGCGTACTCAGAGTGGTACTAGAAGCCAACCAACAGCTGAATGACATTACCAATCATATACCCGGGATGATCCCACGCCACCCTATCTCTTATAGGTCCGACAACACAACATAGCTGAAATTACCCAATCCATTCTAGCCCATAATTCACAGAACTACCTTTTCACTTCTGAAACCATCAATACGATCAAAACCTCACACCTATACTTTGAATAGTCCCGAACCAGCTGTAATAACCCATACCTGCAACCTCAGGTGAAATCATATGATATACCACATAATCCAAGCACTTAAAACGATAATTTCTATTCACAACAGTTGCCCACAACAACCAAATACCGATAGAAACCTCTGATTAGCTAAAGTCTCATTCCAACACTTTCATATCCTAGCAATGATAATGAAACACACAGCAAACCGTAACCATTTCTCAGATCAACCACTCATGAAACCACTTCCCTTTTGACTAATACCACAATAGATTTCCGAACTGAACCTCGATCTTATTCTTCCAACAAGCTGTAATCAAATCTTTTCATATTCATTAATGACTCCCACGATCACCTCGAATTCAATACACCAATCTGGTGATATGACACCTCATCACAGGCCTAAGCCACAACTTGCATAATCCACGCACCAATGAAGGGCGGTCTGAACATACTCAAATTATGACAAATGACTCAAACAAAAGAGTTGTAACTCGAACACTTTTGTACCATCACAACACAAGGCTGGGACCCCATCCCACATCATAGGAATAGAATACCTGAATCTACCCCGAAGGGTCTAATCTCCACGTAACCTTGCTAAAATGCGCGATCTCATCCAAACACTGTTACATATGAACCACCTCAAGTCGCTATACTCGAAATTGACAACCACACACAATTGATATCTGGAACCCAAACAAATCATTATACCCATGGTGAAGCAAGTAATATACACCATACGATCCTAAAAGGACACAACCGATGCGCCATTCGCCGAGCAACACCCAATATGGACCTTCCTTAGAAACCAGGAAGCAAGGCATACAAAATAGCATTTGAACAACTATTCTCAACATCACACTATTGCGGCGTGCAACCCGATCCACACAAATATCTCACATAGGGAGATGCACATCGAGCCAAATTTGCTCATAATAACAAAATACTGAGCATCGGTCGTTAGCATACTAAGTGCATAATGATATCTACATATAGCGTTGTAAGCCACAAAACTCAAACACAATCCGAAAATCATAACGTCTCACAGCACAGAAAAGCATCTCATAGATCTCCCCAGATCCCTAGCAGGCTTAATAACGATAGATTCAACCTATCCCTCAACAATACATATCGGGGCCAACCAAGCCATCTCAATCTAAATAGGTAGCCACATCGGCCTGCCAACGAGCTCAATACCAAGAAGCCTGAAGCTGCTCCATTCACTATTATAACTCCTGCCGGAGCCGTGCGATACGGTACCCAACACCAAATAAATACCAAAATCCACAGTCTCGCCCGGCGACATGCCCGGCCATAAGGAACGCATCCGAAAAAGTTCTTCAATACCGGAACTGAATCAATTGTAGTAACCTCTATACTGACATCCGTCACAAAGATCCTGTTGATAAAAACAATCCTTGCCAGCCGTCTGCTGGTCTTTAGAACATAACCATTCTGCTAGAACATAATCCGATGCACCTCGAATACACAATCGTTCTTCGAAGATATTCTAAAATTCTCTCGTGCCATCGAACACACTCAGATATCAACAGTCTATCTAGCAAGAAAGTGCCGCAATACTACCGAAGTACCATCAACTTAGTCACATTGCCCTTTTTCTGAAACATATACCCTTGTCAAATCACTTCCAATTAGCAGTACCATCTCCTTGGTTACCTGAGGCTACCTGTTGCCTAGGAATTTTATGAACTTCTTTTCAGAACTGAACTGAAACCTCGCACACGCCAGTCTCGGTCCTCTACAACACACTGCATATACCATACCCTCCAAGGGTAACATGGGAACTTTTATCTCCCTTCCGCGCCACAGACACTGACGCACTCACTAGCCAAGAACTTTCATTGATCCCATTTAGAAGAAAAATCATTACACACTCCATGCTTCGCATACCCATAGAAAATATACTCATATTCAAACCATGGTAAAACCCAACAAGAGCATCTCTGCCAACTCCATTTGTACAAGCTAAACTGCCAGGATCGAATCCTTCTGTCTAAACCAAGTTGAGCAAGCCGTCAAAATCCAAGAGCATTGCTGCAAAATGCCTGTAAAAGCTCATTACCTCGAACACATACAAAAGTTAATCCAGGCTTACCTCGTGAGACTCGCACATAAGACCATATTGTCTAAGACCCATAGGCCACTAAATACTCTCTCAATCGTTCCCAGAAATACCACATTCCAGGGTACTTTACCCCGAAGAACTTCCTGCGAGTCTGAAATTCGTTATCATTACTTCCCAGATATTGATACATAGAATCCCATAATTGATATAAAATACGACAAGTCTTGATCTTTTCTAACGAAACACAGTCCCTAGCCACATACCCAACCTTAAGACACTTGATTATTACATGCCAAATCTTGGACACAATAAAACCATTCTCGAGAGTCATTCACTCTTGCACAACTGCAATTTACCTGACTTAACGAACAGAACCACTCGTGCCTTATTAGCACTCTGACACCGTAGGATATGATCTCATTCCAATACAAACGAACATATTCCTTCTCTATACACTGAGCATCTTTTATCAACAACTGCTCAAGACATCCTATTATTTCCTCACATCTACGAAGCACCATATAACCTTTATCAAAATTTTGCTTCACTCGTGCCATCCTCGGCTCATTTTCTGCAACCAGGACTGATCCGCCAGCATACCTCGAAACGGAAACAACATAGCACATAACCGTGCGATCAGCTAATCAACAGCAACCTCCCCAACTTGGCTCGAAGCCATCTATCAGGACACATTTAATAACCCATAATAATTTTACTCTAATGATGCCACAATATTATAGTGAGATTAAACTCAAATCATCTACTAGTTTATGAAAACACAGATCCTCGGATACTGAAATCCTCTACAAACCTCGCATTCATCCCCACATCAGCTCAGTCCACACTCTGAAGAGACCCAAAATTTCAAATTACAACACGTACCTTTAAATTACACATGAGATCTTCTAACAATATACATAAGAATCGTACCCCTTAAGAACACTCTGCAGGAGATACTCCACCTGCTTCGCCTCAATTTAGTATTTCAGCACACCTTCCACCATCATATATGTTACACGGTCATTAGACTCCCCGAGTCTGAAATTATACCACCGCATGCAATGCACTTCACTTCCCAACTAGGAGATACGAAAATATCCGTCATGCGCCTATATTCGGCTACACATCAAACCACAATAGGAAACGAATCACTTAACAGTTCATCTATTATCTAGCAGACTTCTTCGTCATTACCAAGTCATATAATTATATCTCGCAGTACTAACATACTCATCCCATGAATACCAAACCTCCATTCCGGCGAATAGCGACAATACCGAACATATAAGTTCAAAACACTTGCTCACACAATCAGCACCTCAGTACTCAAGCCATAGGCAAAGATCCGGCCTCACGTCCTCCAGACTGGCCCAACATCAAACTCACGGGATCACATCTCGCCCCTTGATTGGGGAATCACAAGCCATCAAGGCACATACAATACTGAGCGCTCATGTGCGTATACAGACGTGTGGAAGGAATTTCAAGAGTTATATCTCAAGCAGAATCAAGTACGCACGATAAAAATTCCAAGAAATTGAAGCTTTCCTAAAGGTTCTGCAGCCTCTCGAGGATAAATACAGACGTCGCCGTACCGATCCGCGAGACTCTACTAAACCTGCTCATGACTCGTGAGACCTAGTAACCTAGGCTCTGATACCAATTGTCACGACCCAAACCCTGCTCCGGTCGTGATGGCGCCTCTCGTGAAGACAAGGCCAGCCAACCATTCTTAAGCAGCCTTTTCAACAATAATTAACATAAATAAACAGTCCAAATATGATATATTATTAATAATTAGCGGAAGCAAAACCCAAACGCAGCCCAAATCAAGGTGTCACAGGTCACGAGCATCTAAGAAGTAGGAACACAACTACAGGGCCAATTATATATTAAATGAAATTTGGAATCCAAAAGATAAGTCTGGTGCCGCGAACGCTGGCAGTCACCTTGCTCAGCTACAATAGCAATGCCCTCAACCAGCTCAAAACCCGCTACCGGGTGGACAATACCTGCATCTGCACGCGAGGTGCAGGGAGTAAAGTGAGTACTCCAACTCAGTGAGAAATAAAAGTAAATAATAACTGAGCAGCCTGAAATCACGTAAGGCAACCAATATGCTATACAGGAGCCGGGTACAATTTATGAGAAAATAGTGAAATCAATGAAATCTTTAGAAATATTTTGGTTCCGTTCAAATCCTTTTCGAAGATGGTCCTTTCAATAATTACGAAAATGATTTCAAAATAGTTAGTGCTGATTAGGACAGAAAATCTGCCCCTCGGGCACAAATACCACAGTATAACAGGTAAAAGGCAAGAAGCATGCAAAATGAGCACATAAAAGCTCGCCTCTCGGGCAATATCTCAAAATAAACCAGGCCCTTGGGCTAACTCTCCACAACATTCTCGTCCCCTCGGGCTCTCTCTCTCAAATAACTCTCAGAAATAGTATCACATAATAACCGCTGCGACGCACAGCCCTATCCACATATCATTGCGGGGTGCAGCCCGATCCATATGGGTACCCGCGCTCACTGTGGGTGTGCAGATTCCGGAAGGGCTCCTACAGCCCAAGCTCTATATATCACTGCGGCGTGCAGTCCGATCCAATATATATATATATACTATTGCGGCGTGCAGTCCGATCCATATAATATACTACTGCGGCGTGCAGTCCGATCCATATATATAATCCTCACATCCAGGCCCTAGGCCTCACATCCCTCTGTGTATCCTCACATCCGGCTCTCGGCCGCACTCAGTCAGAATATCGTTACAAGCCCCTCGGGCACTAGTAAAACAGTAGTCGTCAGCCCAAATTATCATTTAAATTATCATTGAAGACTCAATATAAGTGAAAGTGGCTGAGTTGTAAAGTAGTGGAGGAATAGTATGACTGAGTTCAAGTAATAAGTCAAGACAATGAGGAAGACAGTGAAAATAATCCACGAAGGGTTCAAATAGTCTGCACGAAGCCCAAGTACGACAATCAGCCCAAACAACAGTGATAACAATTAAATTCCAGACAATTACGTGGTAAAATCAACAACCGGGACGAACCAAGTCACAATCCCCAACGGTGCTCTACCCCACGCTCATATCCGGCGTGCAAGTCGCCTCAATACAGTACTATGATGTGCAAGTCCGGGGTTTCAAACCCTCAGGATATCATTTACAGGTATTACTCACCTCGAACCAGTAAAATTCCTCGCTCGCGATGCCTTTGCCCCGCAAATTGGCCTCTACGCGTGTCGAATCTAGCCAAAATTAGAGCGAATACATTACAATATGCTAAAGGGACGATACCCAATCGAAAATAATCAAGAAATAGCAGAAATCTTGAAACTAGCAAAACACGAGCCTCGGGCTCGCTTCTCAAAAATTATAAAATTAACATCACCGGCTTCCTTATCTCGCAACGAGTTCATACATACCAAATTCACAAAAATCGGAGTCCATTTGACCCTTCAAATCACAAATTTTCATTCAAAAACCCAATCCCTAGTTCTTCACTTTTTAGCCAAATTTCCATGAAGTTAAATGTTGAAATCATAATTAGGTGGTGTTTCTAGGCCATGGGACTTACATCCAATTGATTCCCAGTCAAAACCTTCTTCAATGGATCCCAAAAGCTTCCAAGATGCTCCACAATGGAGGAAAAGTGACTAAAATTCGCGGATGAAATGTTTATAAACCTTCTGCCCAGGCCTGAAAAATCCTTCATCGCGTACGCGTACAGTACCTTGCGTTCGCGAAGGCCAATCTCCCTGACCCTTCACATTCGCATAGCATGCCTCGTGTTCGTATAGACCAAATGTCCCCAGGCCCAATTTTCCTTCTACGCGTTCGCGATTACTCTTCCGCGTTCGCGTAGCAACTTGACCCACTACTTCGCGTTCGCGACTCCCCCATCACGTTCGCAAAGGCCAAAATCACAGCCTCCCATTTTTCCTCTTCGCGTTCGCGAGACTCCCCTCACGTTCGCGAAGAAGGAAACCAGATACCAGCAACCAGCAGTTCAAAAATTTCCAAAAATGACCCGTTGGGCATCCGAAACACACGCGAGGCCCCCAGGACCTCAAACAAAAGCACTAACACATTCCAAAACCTCATTCAAACATGTTCCAATCACAAAAACACCTCAAAAAACATCAAAACCATCAATTCACATCCAATTCAAGCCTAAGTTCTTTTAGAACTTTCAAAATACACTTTCGATCAAAAACCCGACCAAACGATGTCCGAATGACCTGAAAATTTGCACACACATCCCGAATGATAAAATGAAGCTACAGAAACTCACAGAATTTCATTCTGACTCCCGGATCAAAATCTCACCTATCAACCGAAATTCGCCAAAATACTAACTTTGCCAATTCAAGCCTATTTCTACATCAGACCTCCAAAAATACTTCCGATCGCACTTCTAAGTCACAAATCACCTCCCGGAACTAACCAAACTATCGAAATTCACATCCGAGCCTCTAAATCATAAGTCAACATCCGGTTGACTTTTCCGACTTAAGCCTTCTTAAAAGAGACTAAGTGTCTCATTTCCTATGAAAACCATTCCAAATCAACCTGATTACACAAGATACGGATAATGAAACATAACAAAGCTGAAAATGGGGAAAACGGTGCGGTAACCTCACATTTGGGGAGCTTTGGACCACCAGAAAAGCCGTGTGGCAATTTCCGGTGGGTAGTCTGCGCCGGAGGCGGTGAGGGGATCCTAGGAGGCTAGGGTTTATTTGAGAGAGATGGCGACGAAGAGTGAAATGAGGGTGGGTCTGAAGTTCAGACAGTTATAAGTAAAATGTTAAACCAGTTCCGGGCTGTTAGATCAAAGAGATCCACCGGCTATGATTAAGAGGGGACAAAACGGGGTCGTTTAGGTTAAATGGGGACTGGACCGGGTAGGCTAGATTTTTTGTCTTTGGTTGTGTGTAATTTGGACGGGTTTGGGAAAAATTTGGGCTGGTTTAGTTATTTAAGATTAGCCCAATTCCGAGAAATCACTTCTTTTGAAATACCCTCTTTTATTTCTTTTTCTTTTCTCTTTTTCTCCTCTTTTTTTTTTTAAAAAAAATGAATACCCTAAAAATAAAATCCTAAATTATCTAAATTATAAAATTAAACCAATTATCTAATAATAAAAATTATAAACTTCGCTTAATTCTAAAAATTTTAAAAAAACAAAAGATGTAAAATGAGCTATTTTTGGGATTTTCAAATTTCTGTAAAATAAATAATTATTGATTAATCCTAAAAATGTAAAAACCAATCCTAAATGCAATGCATGGTATTGCTGGTATTTGTTCATGATTTAAATAAAACTTAAACATGCATAAAATGCAAGCAATAAAATAAATTTCAACAAAAATTCCGAAAATAGGAAATAATTAACAGAAAACCTATTTTCTTGGGATTTAATAGGATTATTTCGTATAGGGCAAAAATCACATGCTGACAAGTATTATCACTGGAAAGTAGGGGGACTATCCGTGTGGGTAAAATTGGTAAATGGCATGTGGATGTTTGACCAGTGACAAGTGGAAGTAAAGACAAGTAAGATATAAGTCGAAAAATAGCCGGCACCGGTTACAAACATGTGACCGGTGCTGGGTAAGTTCCGAGGATAGCAAGACCGATGACGAAGATTGAAAGGATTACATCGGTGGGAAATACAGCATTTAATGAGGGATCGTTACAAAGAATCTTTTCATTAATTCTCAATTGTTATTCAACCATCAATAGGGGTTTTATTCATATTAAAGGAAAATTTGATTTGAGAATGTTGTCTCCCTGAATTATGCTATAAATAGAAGAATTCATATTCATGGTAAGACATGAAACATTATGTATATTGATTTGAGAATCTTGCCTCCTATTTCGAAGAATATTATATACTTTGTGTTTCATTTTGTTCTTGTCATTGCTTTCGACGAAGCTCAGCCCACAATCAGGCTTGTGTTTCTTTTTAATTTATTTTCATTAATTTATTATTGCTTTTGATAATTTTTTATTTTTGAATCAAATTAATTTACGTATCTATAAACGACAAATTTAATTGTATCCTTTTACGGGTAAACACTACGATGATTGAAACAAGAAGTATGTTGATAGAGCTACACTATTTTTAGAAGTATTTCTATTTTGACGTAGGGGTGTTATAATATATAGGACTTTACAACTTTGCTTTGTGAGTTTTATTTTAGAATGATAAAGTGATAAGTAGTTATAGAAATAATATTGTAAAAAGGTGTAAAACATAACTATTTTGGTCAAGTTAAACTTTTTAAGAAAGGATGCCATTGCATATTTTTATAACTTAACGACGAACAAATAATGTTCAAATTGGAGGGAAATGTAGCGTTTTCCATAATCAGACAATTAAGGCCGTCTAGTGTTCAAGATTAGTTTATCATTTTCGCTATGAAAGGAAAAGAGAAAAAAAGAAAAGAAGAACCTCTAATATTTTAATTAAGCATGATTACGATTAGTAGCCAGATTCCGCTTTACATCATGTGAACTTTTGTAAATTGAATCAAATCCTTCACCTTGGGATATTAAAAATGAATTAAATGTAAAACATTTTCTCATATCAATACTCTAAACACTAAAGCCTTGAATTCCTTTTCAATTTCTTTTGTGGTACAGTACGTAGTCCTAAATTGTGAAAAAATTGGTCTTTGTCAAAATGGAAAAGGCAGCCATCTTTCCGAACTCTCAAGTTTATATAATTTTTCAAATTTAAAATTTGTTTTATCCCGTTAAGCATAATTACGATATTTAGAAAATTAACGCAGTATTCAATATTTCTTGCTTAGAACGACTTTTAACGTACCTTGATTTCAGAATTTACTGGAATTTTAACGACATTTACTGGATTGCACTACTACAGTATGTCTTTCATCCAATTAAGTAAATGAGTTTAACATCAACTAGTTCTAAGTAATCGGACTAATGGAAACATAGTTATTCCATTCTACGAGTTAGATATAAGCTAGAATTATACATTGATCGTAACAAGAAGTTGCCTTTATATCCCTTATATGATGGCATGAATTAGGCATTCATTTATTCAATTTGAGAAAGTTGATTCCTTTCAAATCATGTACATGATAAAGTTGTAATAATGGGAAAAAAAGTATTCTAGTTTTCCTACGTTTTCCCGCGACGCCTACCAAAAAAGAGAAAATATACAAATAATGTGGCTTCTTCTCTTCCAAGAAGACAAATAAATAAAGGGGAAGAGATATACTTCTTCAAGGCAAGAAAACAAGTAACTACCCCTGTTACCCATTGCTTTCTTGTCTTTTCCCCTTTTATTCAACAACCATCTACGTCTATCAGCTTTTGCTCTAAAGGAAAAAAGCCTATTGCTAAAAATAAATGACAATAATGGCATTTCCTATAACTAGCTCTTGTTGAAAGAGCCACTAACCATGAAACCTCTTTGACCAAGAATGATTTACACCGCCTTACACTCTTTATTGTCGTTACATAGATTAAAGGAGGGCTTCTTTCTTCTTTTCCAAAAATTCTAATTTCATCATTTTTGTCGTGTATTTTTTTTTGTTTGGGTCGAAAAGATAGTTATATTATATATAATCAAGCTCTAGCAAGGAAGCGGTTAAGCAGATGCATGAGTGGCATCAGATTTATAATAGTAAAGTTTGTCCCTAAAGCCCTCGTATAGGAACCATTACTATTAACAAAAGTAGAACTAGCTAAAACACTACTATGAGTACTAGGTACAGTACTAGTTAAAATACTACTATTACACAAAGCAGATCGAGTTTTAATCAACCTTCTTCTTAGCATCCCATTTTGATCTTGTTGATATGAAGCTGAGACAAAAGGTGGTGGACTTCCAAAAAGTAGACAATTTTCCTTTGCATGCATGGCTCCATAGTTAGCTAGACTATCTGCAACACAATTTTGCTCCCTGCAGATGCTTTGGAGAGGGAGACTATCCAGCTGTAGTAGTAATAACCTGGAATCATTAATTATATTAGTGTATTGCATTATAGTGGAGTTGAACATACCGAGTATGGCGTGTGTATCAGTCTCAATGATAAGTGGTTTGAGATGCTTTTGGACAACAATTTTAAGTCTCATGAGCAAGGCTAAAAGTTCTGTCTGAAGACTTGTCCCATGTATTGATGTTCTTACAAATCCTATAATCCAATTGCCTTGGTGATAACGAAAAATACCACCAATACCATATTTTTTTCTCGTTAAGTGAGCAAGATCCGCCAATGTTAAGATTATAAGCATGGATATTTGGGGGGTGCCATTTTATATATAACGGTATTAGATATATCGCAGCAGCAATTGGTTGAACCCTATCTACGGGTAGTGCACCCGAAGTCTGATATACCGCAGCTGCATGACTTGGAGCCTGAGCAGTAGGGGTCTGTGCTCCCCCTCCTACCTGTGAAACAGCTGGGTCTGCTGGAAATAAATCGGCCTGAGTCATAGTGTCCATGAACCGTAGCATGCAGCCCATGACCTCCTGAAATTCCAGCGCAGTCATAAAATCCATCGGAGTAGGCACAGCTGCGGGCACTTTGCCCTGCTCTTCAATAATGGGATCCCTCAAAGGATCTGCTGGTGGTGCATCTAGAATAGCTCTGGGACGCCCGCGTCCCCTACCACGAGCCGGTGCCCTCCCCCGGCCTCTACCTCGACCTCTAGCAATAGGGAGAGCAGCTCCTCCCGGGTCCGGAATGTCGACAGTACGAGTCCTCACCATCTGTGAGAGAATAGAAGAGGAAAATTTAGCACACTGACCACTGCACAATAGAAATATAAACAGTAGTTTTTCCTAATACCCTATCGCCTCCCGAAGATAAATGCAGACGTCTCCGTACCGATGTACAAGACTCTATCAGGTTTGCCCATAGCTTTGTGAGACCTGCGTGAACCTAGTGCTCTCATACCATGTTGTCACGACCCATTTTCCATAATAGGTCATGATGGCGCCCGACACCATTTTTCAGGCCAGCCAACGCGGAAGTATATTTAAGTTCTCTTTTTTCCTTTTTTTCTCCAAAAAACTAAGTATAACAGATTTTTCGAAGTTAAAGTTAAGTCCAAGAATGGTAAATAATGTATCAAATGGTTATACAACCCAAAAATAATTGTCTACTAGCGTGTGTGCCAGAACCTGGTGTCACAAGCTACGTGCAACTAGTAGAATATACACAAAAGAAAAATACACTATCCTACTGTCTGAATCAGGACAGATAGAAACAAAAATACAGGGAAAGACTTCTTCGGCTGCGGATCGGCATGGAAGAGAAGCAGCTCACCGTACAAGTCCCAGATGTGTTCACTGATACCCACCAGAATGATGTCCAGATCCACCTGCCTCAAATCCTGTACGTTTAAGTACAGAAGCGTAGCATGAGTACATAAACAACATGTACCCAGTAAGTATCCCATCTAATCTCAAAGAAGTAGAGACGAGAAGTCGACTCGATACTTACTAAGGTCAAATAATACATATATCAGTATAATGTGCTCAAATCATAGAAATCACAAGTATCAACAGTTTATGGCAAGCGGCATAAGTCAAGTACCTCGTTGCATTTAAATTTACAATTTATCATAATTGGGACCATATCAAAACAAGGAAAGTGTAAGTTTCCACACAATTAAACATGCGCACATAGTACCGAAGTGACGGCCCGAACCAGCAGAAATAAACTGTGCACTTGCCGAGGGTCGACGGCGCGGGTATAGATGCATCTATTCATACCGAGGTGATCGGCCCGATCCACAAATATCAGGAAATATCAAGAATACGCACAAAAAACACATTTAGAGTCAAGTATACCATAAAATGTTCACATCCTAAGTGATCTCATTAGACAATTAATATGGAGACTTTCATAAATAAAGCATGATGTGGGTCCTAAATTACCCGGACAATCAACATAGTAGTAGTTATGCACAAACTCTCGTCACTTGGTACGTACGTAGCCCCTGCGTCTAGCAATCATTATTTGTTTATTTATCCTATGGGGACAATTCCCTCTTACAAGGTTAGAAAAGAGACTCACCTCGGTCCAAAGCACACTTCCAACATCATGAACAAGCCCAACCCTTCAATTCGGAGCCAATCGATCACAAACTAGTTAACTGAAGTAAGAACTAGTCAATATAGACTCACAAGATCAAATTCTAACTATTTAAGCAATTTCCCAACCACTAACACAAGTTTCCTAAATTCCGACCCCGGGCCCACGTGCCCAGATTCCGAGATTTTTTGAAGGAAGTTGTTCACCATAATCTAAGGGTCACTAATATATGATTTCTAATTCATTACATAGCAAATTACATGATTAAATCTTAGTTTTATTAAAACCCTAGGTCTAGCTCTAACCCTGGATTTTACCAACTTCTTAGTGTTTAATCTACCTAATATACATGTATTTAAGCTAAGGATGAAGGGGAATTACTTACCTCACCAAGCTAGATGGAAACCCTCTCTTGGAAGAACCCAAATCGCCTAAGTGGAGAGTGAAAAAGTGATAAAAATGGTGTTGAGCTCGTATTAAATAAGCTTTTGCCCCCAGCTATTTCAGCTTCTGCGGTGAGTTTTCTGCTTTTGTGGTTACCGCTTCTGCAGTCGCTAGCCGCTTTTACGGCTTTGGGAAAAGGGGGCTGGGCCGCTTCTGTGGTCTGGGGGCCACATAGGCGGAATCGCTTCTGCGGTTTCCTATGGCCTACCCCTTTCCGCTTCTGCGATCAAATGACCGTATCTGCGGTCCCACTTCTGCGGTCCAAGAACCACAGATGCGGTTATTACAGAAGCAGCAAACTTCAGTCTTTTTTCCAAGTTCTAACTTCACTCGAGCCTCGCTCGTTTGACGCTGGGGGCTCCCGTGTCCCGACCGAACATATCGACAAGTCTGAAATTACGAGGCGGACCTACTTGAACACTCGAAACACTCAAAATAATGCTAAATCGAGGAATCGAACCCCAAAACCAAATGAATCAAATCATTGAACTTCAAGTTCTTAATTTTCTTCTAACGGGTCAAAACGCCCATAAACTACTCGGATTGACACCAAATTTCACGGGTAAGTCTTAATTGATATTTTGGAACTGAACCAAGTTTTGGAACTAAAATCTAAGCCTGATACCTAGTAAATCAATGATTACTTAGTTTATTTAATTCCTTAAAACTTCAAGTTAACAATTTCACAGAAAAATTCATTACTCGGGCTAGGGACCTCGGAATTTGGTTTCGGGCTTACGTCCAGGTCCCATATTTTCCCACAGACCCTCCGGTATTGTCAAATCACGAATCCGATTCTGTTTCCCAAGAAAGTTGACCAAAGTCAAATTGGCCTTTTTAGAAAAACTTAAAGAAGCAAATGGACATTTTCTAACTCAAAACTCTTCCAACTTCCGAATTACCCATCCTCGTAAGTCATAAATTAGTTAAATGAAGTGCGGGAGGTTTTATTCAAGGGAACGAGGTTCTAAAATGCAAAAAGACCAGTCGGATCGTTATAGTAATATAACAATTCCTCTAGACTGACCAATAGCAGCAACCTTAATCATACTAGTGAAATTAAAATCCTCCTTGACTATTTGGTGACTTTGACAGTGTGTTTCTAACAATACAACCAAATATGATCGATTGTAGTCAAGTAATGAACGAAAGTTCCTTCTAAAATCATCTGACTGAGCACCCCTGCAATTCCAGATAATAAAATTCATATGATTAATCATTGGTTCAAGCAGTTGACTGCTCCTGTGCTTCCTTTAATTGCTTGTGTGTCCTGGCCGAAGAAGTAACATGGGAAGTAAAAGCATTGCATACTTCCCCACGTCTGGATTTGTAGTTGGCCTTAGTTGAAATGATGTTGCTAGTAGATTTGGAGGACACCTTATGAATATTTTTCTTTCGTACTCTTCCCTCTGGACAAAGACCTTGATTCCATCGAGACATGCATGAATTGGATGTGTTTCTCTGTTATAAACGACTGCTTCTTCTAGTTCTGCTTAAACGCTCGTGTCTTGTTCTACCGGATTGTGAATGTGGGGTGGTGATTGAGTTGGTGCTGGAGTTAGGGTTAGAGGTGTTACTGGTTCTGTTGGTGGTGTGTTTGGTTGTGGATCTATGTTGGGTTGGATCCATGGGGTGGCAGGAATGGGTATGGGGTAAAAGGGCATCTGAAGAATATGTGGGAAAAGATGGAGTGGATCCCAATATTGTGTTGGTAGAGGAAGTGGATGGTATGGTGCAAGATAAAGTGCTTGCATCATTGTTAAGTGGTATCATCCATATATTTCCATCCCTAATTGCATGCCCTATGCTACTATTTGTGAAATCTCCCTTGGATGGTTGATGAGAATTGTTACCTCTTGATGATTGACCTCCATCGTGAAGGTTAGAGCGTTATTTTATAATCTTGTGTTGAGCCAAGAGGTGAGATGTGTTGGTGCATGAGGTGTTTTAGCAGTGTAAGTAATTTTATTGGGCTCCATTATCATATGTGGAGGAGGGAAGGAGTATGGAGTGTGGTTGTAACGGAGACGATGAGTGGTCTGCCTGGTTGTATTTTGTGGTCTACGTAGGTAATTGAGATTTGGTGAGAACATCTTCTAGATTGATAGAAGTGGAGAGTGGTTTGAGTGTAGTAATTGGTTTGAGTGTATTAGGTTGGTCCGGATTTGAATGAACTATAGAAGAAACTATATCTATGGTAGAGATGGGCGGTTGGATTGACTAATTTGTAGTTTGTATGTTTGAGTGGTTTGTAGAGGGGGGATACCATCATGACCTAGTTACATGGGAGCTACAATAGGGTTAGTCAAAGGTGATGGTATTCCGGGTGTTGGATAATTGGTTAGATTTTGTATTAGGTTTTCTTAGGGTGGTGAATAAGGTATTTTTGGACAGTGTAGTATGCTTTGCGTGTGAGGTGGGATAACGTGGCTATCTGCATGGCTTATGATAGGTATTGAGTGGTATTCATTTTCTAATTGGTCCGAGTGAGAAGATACTTGAGTGGAAATTAAAAGGATTAGACTTATCAAAATCATTAGGAAGTAGTGTATCAAATTTATTATCGGTTAAAAGAGGAGTTATAGACGTTTTAAGAATATTCTTATGACTGATAAGAGGATTAGTATTAGTAGTGGATAATTTTGTAAAAGAAAGAGTGTTAGGAGTAGTTGACACATGCTTACCTGAAGAGTTTATAGGATTAGCAGCCAAAGTTTGCGCTGGTTTGTAATTGAGTTGCCTTATAAGAATTGATTTTCATGAATATTTTTTTTTGAAGAATTGCACTGTCTTCCATTCTTCAATAGATGGAATGTGGTTATTAGAATGGTTAGGGTTAGGAATGGTTGATAGGTTGATGGTAGAGGTATTGGTATGATGTTCATCTTGAAATTGTTATGTACAAGCTCTTTGATTATGCCTCATCTGACCACACTTGGTACATTGCAAATTTAATCCATCATAGAGGATATTTTTCTTAGGATTTTCTATGTAAATATGTGTTCGTAATGGTTGATCCAATGGTATTTCAGCACATAACCTGGCATATCTTCCTCTTGTTGTTGAGGAGGTACAAGTATCAACAATTAATAATTTCCCAATTGTATTACCTACTTTCTGAATAATCTGAAAATCATGAAATTCAGTAGGTAATTCAGATAATCACAACCATATAGCAGAATAATTGATTTTTGTTTCAGAAGCCATAAATTTTGGTTCCTATTGACGAACAGATAGAAAGTGATTTAAAATGAACCAAGGTCCATCATGTAATGCATGAGTCTTATTTTCTTCTTTTTGAAATTTAAGAAGGAAAAAAACTGATCCTAAATGAATGAGAGGTAGATTTTCAGTAGGTTTCCATAAAGAATAAACTTTTTGCCTAAGTATTTGATATCCAATCTTACGATCATAAATTTTAACGATTACTGCATGTTGCCATGGTTTGTAAATCCTATTTTTTTCTTCAAGAGAAAGTGGAATGAAATTAGAGGGATCAGCTAGTGCCTCCAGTTTATCATTAAACACCAATCCAAGGTTTAATGGTTCATGTTGGGTAGATGGTGGAGATGTATCATTATGAGAGGTTAGTGTACTTAGATACGATTTGGTATTTGAATAAAGAGAATTTTTTGTAGGTTCATGCGTATCAATAATCATTGTTAATTGAATTGGTTGGTGTAGCTGAATCCATGAGGATATTAGGTGGTTTAGGGGGTGTGAAGTGTGAAGATTCATATTTTTGGGATTTCATGTAGAGAGAGTTTTAATATCCAGTTAAGGTTCACCCAAAAGTTACTTGATTTGTTATACCATATAAGATCTTAAGGCAATATTTTGAGTTTAATATTTCAAATACCTTATATCTTGGCCTAAATTCTTATTAATTCTTAACTGGTTAACATATGGAACCTAATTCTTTGACAATTAGTGCAGTAAGTCAAGGCATAATATCTTTAGAAACCGTCATTTGGCTAATCTCAGGATGTTATTTATTACCCTTAATAGATTAGTACTTAAAACCTGGCTTGAACAGGAGCTGCTGTCGATATTGGCAAGATCCTTTTTTGGCTCTCTCTTTAGCCCTATGTCTCTTATCCCTAGGAGGTCTTCCTTTCAGAAGATTTTTTTTTTTAATTATATATGTGAGGCTCTACATGTTACTACACAACTATAAATCCAGGCAAAATCGTCCAAGAAAAAGGACCAAAGTTGATTCGTAATGGCCAATAACCCTCCAAAATATGACCATTTACGTGTCGATGGTTTTAAGGCCGGAAGGGCATACCGACCAAAGTTGGTCGGAAATTACCGATCAACTTTTGTCGGTCAACTAAATTAAAAAAAAATATTGCCAAAAAAATGGACCAAAGTTGGTAGGTATTTTAATTATGTAATTAAAAAATGCACCATCTGAGAATCGAACCGGGGTCCGTACTATGTCAAGATACTATTCTACCACTAGACCATTGGTGCAATTTGTTTTAAGACTGTCTTTTATTTGATTTATACTCTTTAATTATATTTTCGCACGAAAATAACCGACCAAAGTTGGTCGATTTTTTTAAATGACCAGCCGAATTAGCTGATCAATTTCGGTTGGGTTTTTTAATATTAATTTTAATTTATTTTAAATGAGAAATCAACCAAAGTTGGTCGGTTTCTTGAAAAATAAATTTCGCAGGACTCAAAAATTGTTTCCCGCATTTTTGCACCAAAGAAAACCAATTAAAGTTGGTCGGTTTCGTAAAAAAAAAAAAACTAAAAAATAAAATATTTTGAAAACCAACCAACTTTGATAGATTTTTTAGCCATTTTTTGGGTCGGTTTTTGCCGAATTTTTAATAGTGCTAGACTAGAGACAGAAGAAAAAAAACTAAGTTGGTACTGAATGATTTTTTGGAATATAGAAAGAAAGAAAGGAAGGATTTGAGGGTTGGAGGTAGGGGTGTTCACAGTTCGGTTTGGTCTGTTTTTGATTAAAACCTAAACCAAACCAATTTAATCGGTTTTTAAAATTTAAAAACCAAAACCAAACCAAATTAAATACAAACTATCGGTTTGATTGTTGTTGGTTTGGTTCGGTTTTTCGGTTCTTAGTAAGCTAATGATAAGTCGATAATATTAAAACAACGCCAGACAACAATCTGAAATAATTTACCAAATTTATGCTTTTTATATATTTCTTTCAGAACTGAAAGTTTATTTACCTGTTTATATGAAAAAAATGAACAAAAAACAAACTAAAAATTTGCTTTCTCAAGCTTTAGCCATTGTTGTCTTGCAATTTGAATGTGCTTTCTTTACTTTTGTGGTGGTTTTTTTTTAACTCTTCTTTTAGGCAGAAGTATGTGCTGAGGGTTAGAGACTTAGAGTCTATTAATGAAAAGAAAATTGGTCGAATCCTATTGTTTTAGGCTTATGCAATCTTTTAAGATATAACATGATAAACTAAAATTTAAAATAACAATCAATTAAAAATATTTACAAAAAAATATTATATTGTATATAAATAATTATTAAATTTTGTATATAATTAATCGGTTTGGTTCAGTTTATATTTTGCTTTTTAAAAATAAAATTAAAACAAAACAAAATTTTATCAATTTTTAAAATTTAAAACCAAAACCAATTCAAATCAAAAAAAATTTCGATTTACTTAATCGGTTTGGTTCGATTTTCTGTTTGGATCGTTTTTCCGTCTAACGGTGAATGCCCCTAGTTGGAGGTGTTGGGATGTAGGTCTCTGGAGATATTTTATTGCTTTATAACTCTCGAATAATGCTTAATTTATTGTTTTCTGATTCTAACTCTTAAATAATGCTCTACTACAAAAGCTCATTTGCTTAGTGGTGGGTGGACCCTCTCCTCCATGGCATTCACCAACTAATCAACATCAAGTTTTGGATAACAAAGTAGAAATCCATTTGCTCCTCTTTATTATCTATACTAAGTTTACACTCGCGTCAATTATAGACAGTATAATAATAATCGTTAGTTAAATATTTATGAGCTATATCAATACGCATTTAAAGTAGGTCTACAAATATAATGTTAGCATTTGTATTAAGACGACTAACAATAGTAATCATCGTAATACATATTCTCATAAAACTTTAAATAATTACATTTGTTAGTTGTTATTTCTAAAATGTGAAAGTTCTGTCATCATAGAGTACTAAAATGATAGACAAACTAAAACACTATAATTTAACAAAATAGCACTTATAAAATTAAATATGAATGTAAAACAATCCGTTTAGAAGTTGCAATGAACTTTATATTCGAAATTTACGTATCAAGAAATTTTAATGTCTAACAGTATTAGAAGATACAATGAAAAGGAATGATTAAATATTAATCGATGGATACTACATTTTGTAAAGAAGTTGTGGCTTTTATATAAATAATATTGGAGCTCATAAGTTTTTAATTTATTATATCGTTTACAAATGAAACAACACTATCAAGCAATTTAGCAAACACATCTATTGACATTCCATATATATATATATATATATATATATATATATATATATATATATATATATATATATATATA
>MU693419.1:69529-99134 GCA_026770625.1 Nicotiana glauca
ATATATAAAACAAATGTTCAGTTTTTAGGCGAATGGCAATAATATGATTGTCACGATCCAAATTTCTCTCCGTACGATATCGTGACGGCACCTAGTCTCTTAGACTAGGTAAGCCTAACAATTGCGGAAAAACTGAAATAATAACAGAAATGACGAATATACTTCAACAGATATATATATTGAAAACTGTCGCTCGGCATGTAGAAGTAAAACCAACAACTCCGAGTACAAACAACTCCCAAAACCCGATAGTCACAACCACAAGCTCAAAGGAATGTACTAACTGTCTCTATACATCAGTATTTAAGAGAAAAAAGAAGAAAGACAACATAAGGATAGAGGGAGACTCCGAGGTCTGCGGATGCTGACAGATATAGCTTGAGCCTCTACGTACTCACTGCTCACTGGTATTGGAGCTAGTAGGAGGTACCTTGATCTGCACAAAAAAATGTGCAGAAGAGTAGTATGAGTACACCACAACTGTACCCAGTTGGTGTCAAGCCTAACCTCCGTAGAGTAGTGACTGGTCAGGTCAGGGCCCTACTAAAATATAATAATTAAGGCAAAAGATATAGTAATATGCAACAGGGATCTCCCGAGGTAATGCCTTGTAGTCCAAAAAGTAAACACACAGCTTGTAACCGATGGAAAAACGAATTCACAACAAGGAATGCTACGGTCAAAGACTAAATACAAAATCAAGGAAAACAAAAATTCAACCAAGCATGTTGTACAGATTTCAAGTAAGAATTAAGTGACGTGGACAATTGATATTAGGCTAAACATAATAAATACCCATGTTGGGATAACTCATTTAAGATATCAATAGGCTACTACTCAGCAATAACCGGATTTTTCAACAATTTGTCCATGTACGCACTTGTCATCTCGCGTACGCGAAACTCACATATCACAAATTGTTATAAGAGTACCATTTGACATTACAGACCTATAATGATTTTTTTATGTACGCACTAACAAGTCACATTTGATATTACGGACCTACTACAACTTCCGGAACCGGAATCCGACCCCAATATCAAAAAGTTCACTCCTAGTCAAACTTTTCAAAAATCTTCCAATTTTTCTAACTTTCGCCAAATAATACTGAAGTGACCTACGGGCCTCCAAATCAACATTTGGATGTGCTCCTAAGACCAAAATTACCATACGGAGCTATTGGTACCGGCGATACTCCGTTCCGTAATTATCTTCACACAAGTCAAACTATGGTAAATTCTTACAACTAGAACTTCACACTTAGGGACTATGTGTCCCGTTCCTCTCCTAAACTCTTCTGATCTCGACACTAAGTGCCCCGACAAGTTAAGTAAGCATATAATGAAACATAGGGAGAAATAAAAAAGGGTTCGGCTAATACTCTCAAAATGACCGGCGGGGTCATTACATCTTTCCCATCTCAAAACAATCATTTGTTCTCGAACGAGTACAAAGACATACCTGAAGTGGTGAAAAGATGAGGGTAACAGCTGCGCATATCATGCTTGGTCTTCCAAGTCGCATCCTCGACTAGCTGACCCCTCCACTGAACCTTTACTGAACCAATGTTCATTGAAGTTAACTTTTGAACCTGCCTGTCCAAAATGACCACCGACTCCACAACATAAGACAAATCTTTGTCCAACCAGACTGAGCTGAAATCTAACACATTAGATGGATCGTAGAAATGCGAAATATTGGATGAGCTCCGACCCCAATATCAAAAAGTTCACTCCCTGTAAAACTTTTTAAAAATCTTCCATTTTTTCTAACTTTCGCCAAATAATACCGAAATGACCTACGGGCCTCCAAATAAATATTTGGATGTGCTCCTAAGACCAAAATTACCATACGGAGCTATTGGTACCGGCGAAACTCCATTCCGTAATCATCTTCACACAAGTCAAACTATGGTAAATTCTTACAACTAGAACTTCACACTTAGGGACTATGTGTCCCGTTCCTGTCCTAAACTCTTCTGATCTCGATACCAAGTTCCCCGACAAGTTAAGTAAGCATAAAATAAAACATAGGGAGAAATAAAAAAGGGTTCGGGGCTAATACTCTCAAAACGACCGGCAGGGTCGTGACATCCTTCCCATCTCAAAACAATCATTCGTTCTCGAACGAGTATAGAGACATACCTGAAGTGGTGAAAAGATGAGGGTAACAGCTGCACATATCATGCTTGGTCTCCCAAGTCGCATCCTCGACTAGCTGACCCCTCCACTGAACCTTTACTGAACCAATATTCTTTGAACTTAACTTTTGAACCTGCCTGTCCAAAATGACCACCGACTCCACATCATAAGACAAATCCTTGTCCAACCAGACTGAGCTGAAATCTAACACATTAGATGGATCGTCGTGATACTTTCGGATCATAGAAATGCGGAATACTGGATGAGCTCCTGCTAAATTGGGAGGCAAGACAAGCTCATAAGCGACCTCCCCAATTCGTGCAACACCTCAAATGGGCCAATAAAAATTGGGCGCAACTTGCCATTCTTCCCAAACCTCATGAAACTCTTCATGGGAGAAACCCAGAGCAAGACCCATTCCTTAACCATGAATGCAACTTTGCAAAACCTCTGATCCGCATAACGTTTTTTTTCCGGATCGGGCTGTACAATGTCGATCCTGAATTACCTTAACCTTCTCCAAAGCATCCTGAATAAAGTTTGTACCCAAGAGCCTAGCCTCGTCCAACTCGAACTAGCCCACTGGAGATCGGCACCGCATACCATACAAATTCTCATGCGGTGCCATATGAATGCTCGAATGATAACTGTTGCTGTAGGAAAACTTTAGGAGTGAAAAAAGCTAATTCCATATACCCTCAAAATCCATCACAAAAGCACGAAGCATGTCCTCCAATATCAGAATTGTGCGCTTAGATTGTCCATTCGTTTGAGGGTAAAATATTATGCTCAACTCAACCCGAGTACCTAACTCTTGTTGTACGACTCTCTAGAACTGGAATGTAAACTGTGTACCACGGCCAGAGACGATAGATATCAGCATGCTATGAAGCCTTACAATCTTGCAGATATAAACTCAAGCCAGCTGTTCATAAGAATAAGTTGTCATCACTAGAATCAAATGAGACAACTTGGTCAATTTATCCATAATCACCCAAACTGCATCAAACTTTCTCTATGCCTATAGAAGCCCAACAACGAAATCCATAGTGATCCGCTCCCATTTCCAATCCGGAATCTCTAGCTTTTGAAGCAATCCACCTCGTTGTTGACGCTCATACTTCACCTGTTGGCAATTTAGGCACCGAGCTACATAATCTACTATGTCCTTCTTCATTCTCCTCTACCAACAATGCAGCCTCAAGTCATTATCCATCTTGGTGGTACCTGGATGAATGGAGTACCATGAACTGTAAGCCACCTGGAGAATCAACTCATACAAACCATTTACATTAGGCACACATAGCCTATCGTGCATCCTCAATGCACCGTCATCTCTAATAGTGACTTCCTTGGCATCATCGTGCTGAACCATGTCCATGAGGAAAAGAATATTTGAGTCATCATACTGACGATCCTTGATACAATAACAAAGAGAAAATTGAGAAAACTTAACTCGACTCAGAAATATCCAATCTAAAAAGCTGGTTGACTAAGTCTTGGACATCCAATGCCACTTGCCTCTCTGCTGCTAGTAGATATTCTAAGCAGCCTAAACACTCCGCCTTGCAACTCAAGGCATCTGCCACAACATTTGCCTTCCTGGGATGGTATAGTCCTTAAGCAACTCTAACCATCTCTGCTGACGCAAGTTAAAATTCTTCTATTTGAAGAGATGTTGCAAACTCCGATGATCGGTGTAGATCTCATAAGGGACATCGTACAAATGATGCCGCCAAATCTTCAAGGCATGAACAATTGCTGCTAACTCAAGGTCGTGGACAAGATAGTTCTTCTCATGCACCTTTAACTGTCTAGACACATAGGCAATCACCCTACCATTCTGTGTCAATACCGCATTGAGTCCCATATGCAATGTAACATAATATACAATATAAGGCCTCGAACCTGTAAGTAATACCAATACTTGGGTTGTAGTCAAAGTATCCTTGAGATGTTGGAAGCTCTCCTCACACTCCTCTGTCCACCTAAACGGAGCATCCTCCTGGGTCAGCCGTGTTATATGTTCTTTAATAGATGAGAAACCATTTACAAATCTATCGTAATACCTTGCCAAACCAAGAAAACTCTGGATCTCCGTAGCTGAGAATGGTCTGGGCCAACTCTGCAATGCTTCAACATTCTTTGGATCTGCCTTGATCCACTCACTCGACACTCCATGACCCAAAATGTCACTGAATCTAGCTAAAACTCAAACTTTGAAATTTTTGCATACAACTCCTTTTCTATCAAGGTCTAAAGTATAGCCCTCAGGTGTTGTTCATGATCCTACCGACTTCGGGAGTAAACCAGAATGTTGTCAATAAACACAATGATGAATGAGTCAAGATAGGGCCAGAATACACTATCCATCAGGTACATGAATATTGCTTTTGCATTAGTCAAGCCAAATGATATTACTAGGAACTCGTAGTTACCATATCTAGTCTTGAATGAAGTCTTGGAGATATCTGGCTCCCAAATCTTCAACTGATTATAGCTTGAGCACGAGTCAATCTTGGAAAATCTAGCACCCTGTAACTGGTTAGATAGGTCATTAATATGAGGCAACGGATACCCGTTCTTCACTGTAACTTTATTCAACTAGAAATAATCAATGCACATACGTCTAGAACCGCCCTTCTTCTTCAAAAAAAAGATTGGAGCACCCCAAGGTGTCACACTGGGCCGAATGAAGCCCTTATCAAGCAACTCCTAGAACTGCTCCTTTATCTCCTTCAACTCAGGTGGTGACATACGATATGGAGGAATAGAGATGGGCTGAGTGATCGATAACAAGTCAATACCAAAGTCGATATCCTTGTCGGGTGGCATGCTCGAAAGCTACGCTGGAAATATATCTGGATAATTCCTCACTACCGGAACTGAATCAACGATAGGAGTATTAACACTTACATCCCTCATATAAGCTAGATATGCGTCACACCCCTTCTCAACCATTCGTTGAGCCTTTATAAATATATGAAGATAATCAAAGGTACCTTTTCACTCTAACCGAGGTAATCTTGGCATAGCCAGCATCACAGACTTGGCGTGACAATCAAGAATAGCACAATGCGGTGATAACAAATCCATGCCCAAAATAATATCAAAATCTACCATACTGAGCCATAATGAACCGGCTCCGGTCTTAAAACCATTAAGAACAATCAAACATGACCGATACACACAATCAACAATAATAGAATATCCCATAGTTGTACATACATAGATAGGAGAACTCAAAAAAATATCGGATACACGTAAATATGGATCAAAATAAGATGACACATGGGAATAAGTGGAGCCTGGATCAAATAATACTGATGCATCTCTATGACAGACCAGAACAATACTTGTAATGACAGAGTTGGATGCAACTACCTCTGTACGAGAAGGAAGGACACGATATCTGGAATGGTCTCCCCCTCTAGGTCGACGTCTACCAGCTCGACCTCCACCTCAAGCTGACTTATCAGATGGAGTGGTAGCTGGTGTTGTAACCGTAGCCTGAGGACCCGGTGCAGCATGCGGTGTCTGAGTACTATGTGGAGGTGCACCCCTCTCAAGTCTGTGGCAATCACTTACTACATGACGAGTGTCCCCATAATAAAAACAAGCTCTTGGAGAATATGGCTAGCTCAAGCCTGATCGGCTGGACTGATAGCTGAAAGCACCCCGTGCTGGAGGTGCACTAGATAATGGCGATGCATAATAAAAAGGCTGGGGACTAGGAGGGGCCGGAATACCGCTGGGGAATGGAAGTGCTGAATAAACAGGGCGACTCACACAGCCCCTACAATGACGACCTTCAGCTGGGGCACGAGTACCACTATAAGTGTCAGACTCTCGAGACCTTTGTGCCTCTCTCAACACTCTCTCCTGAATTAGCATATCCTCTAATCTCCTAGCAATCCCCACTACCTGCTGGCATGCGATGTCCATCTCCAACTCTCAGGCCATACTAAGTCTGATACTAGGGTTGAGCCCCTAGAGCTCTAATACCAACTTGCTATGAACAGAATTTTCCTCCGTAAGATGCCGTGATGGCACCTAGTCTCTAAGACTAGGTAAGCGTAAAAACTGCGGAAAAACTAAAATAATAAAAAAAATAATGAATATACTTCAATAGATATTTATATTGAAAACTGCCGCTCGACATGTACAAATAAAATCAATAACTCTAAGTATAAACAACTCCCAAAACCCGGTAGTCACAAGCCACAAGCTCTAAGGAATGTACTAACCATCTTGTAGGGGTGCTCCCGAGGTACCGCCTCATTGTCCCAAAGTAAATACTCAATATGGGAGCTCCTAAGGTACCACCTTGTAGTCCCAAAGTAAATATGCAACAGGGGATCTCCCGAGGTACGAAATCCCAAAAGGAAATATACAACAAGGGAGCTCCCGAAGTACCACCTCGTAGTCCCAAAAGTAAACACACAGTTTGTAATAGCTGCAATAACGAATTCAAAGCAAGGAATCCTACAGTCAACGACTAAATACAAAATCAAGTAAAACAAAAATTCAACGAAGCATGTTGCACTTGTTTCAAGTAAGAATTAAGAAACGTGGACATGCGATATTAGGCTAAATATAATAACTACACATGTTGGGATAAATCATTTAACATATAAATAGGTTACTACTCAGCAAAAATCGAATATTTCAACAATTACCCGTGTACACACTCATCACCTATCGTACACGATAGTCACATATAATAAATTATTACAATTGTACCAAATCCTAAGGGTATTTCCTCCACACAAGGTTAGGCAAGTCACTTACCTCAAGCCAAGCTCAATTAGTCAATAAAAATGCCTTTTTCTCGACTTTCCGACTTCGAATGGCCCAAATATAACCAAAAGAAATTTCATACCATAATATAAGTATAAGAAACTACTCTAATTAATGAAATCAAGGCTTTAACAAGAATTTAGAAAATTGCCCCAAAAAGTCGACTCAGGCCTATGTGTCGGAGACGGGTAAAAGTCACAAAATCCGAACACCCGTTCAACCACGAGTTCACCCATACCAAAATTACAAAAATCCAACACCAAATCATCACTCAAATCCCCAAATCAAACTCTCCAAATCCCAAGCCTCAAACTGCCAAATTCCATCTTAAACAAACAGAAACTTGGTGGGATATTCAATGCGGAAACAAGATTATTGATTAAAAATGATCACCAATGGCTTACCTCAAGAAACCCCTAAAAATTCCACTCAAAAATTGCCTTAGCCCGAGTTTGCAACGTCGAAAATGAGAGAAATCATGAAACCCATCGATTTTTAACATTGTCAGGTCAAACCGCATCTGCGGTCCAAAATCCGCTTTTGCAGTCCCGTTTTTGCGGTGAAATCTCTGCATATTTGGAAGTCACTTAACTTCCCAACTATCGCCCCTACACACTATCCTCCGATTCTACGGAAAATCCCTGCCCACCACAGCTCCTCCACGCTGTGCTTCTACGATAGTTCTCTCGTAGGAGCGGCTTCGCTTCTGCGGCCTTCACGTTGCACCTGCGACCACTAAAAACCTCGTCCTAGGCTGCTTCTGTGCTCCACTCCTCACTTCTGTGAGCTCTCACCTATGATGAGAACTCTGCATGTGCGATTACACCAGCATATGTCTGACTTCAGCAATTCACTTATCTCCAAATTCAATCTGTTAACAACCCGGAATCAACCCGAGGTCCCTAGGATCCAACCAAATATACTAACATGTCCTAAAATATAATACGAACTTAGTCGAGCCCTCAAATAACTTCGAACAATGCTAAAAATATAAATTGCACATCGATTCAAGCCAAATAATTTTTAGAACTTCAAACTTCAACATCCGATGCTGAAACCTATTAAATCAAATTCAATTTACCCCAACTTTTTCACATAAGTTACATTTCACATTACAGACTAACTCCAACTTTCGCAATCGAAATCCAACCCCGATGTCAAGAAGTCCACTCCCAGTCAAAGTTTTCATAAATCTTCCAATTTTTCTAAGTTTCTCAAAATAACACCAAAATAACCTATGGAGATCCGAATCAACATCCAGACGTGCTCTTAAGACCAAAATCACCATACAGAGGTATTGGAACCGACGAAACTCTGTTTCGAAGTCGTATTCACATAAGTAAAACTACAGTCAACTCTTACAGCTCAAACTTCACACTAAGGGACTAGATGTCCCATTCCACTCCTAAACTCTTCCTAACCCAACCAAGAACTCTGCCAAGTTAAATAAGCGTAAAATGAAATAGATGGAGCAGTAAATAAGGGCTCAGGCTCATACTCTAAAAATGACCGGCCGGATCATTACAATATTGATCTGCAAACATAAATATTAGTTGATTTTTATTAAGGTAAATAAATTTATATTGATATATTGTAAGGAAAGCATTAAATATGCCAATAACTAAACCTGGTAAGACGTATAATTTCTCTTCGAATTTTATGCTCACAGTCGCGACTCAAAATTCCATCTTAAGGATCGTGATCGCACCTAGTATCTAAAATTAGGTAAGCTGATCACTTACAACAGCTAAACAATTTAATCATGACATAATGAAAACTGGGTTTAATATAAATACATAAATTAAAGTGATACCAGTCTACGCGACAATAATCACAACAAATTCCCCAAGACTAGGTAGAACAAAGTCATGAATTCTACTGAATACATTGATATAACTTGAAATATAATACTGTTCGGGTAGAGAGTTTACGGTAATAATGTAAGAAAAGGACTGCGATGATTCAGCAACTCTACCTTGAATCCCCGCGATCAAGAAGCTCTCACTGCTAGCTTCAATAACTAGATCTGCACAAAAATATGCAGAAGTATAGCATTAGTACACCACGGTCGGTGCCCGGTAAGTATCAAGACTAACCTTGGATGAGTAGTGATGATATTCAAGTCAAGACACTCTCTAATCAAGTAACCTGTGCAATATATTAATATAAAGCTAACAACGAAAAACAAAATAAAAAAATGGCAACAAAGAGTAATCATGTGATGAAACAACAAAATAATACAAATAAAATACAAGTGAAAGCAATAACAGTTCTAATCATGAAACCGTTCCGATAAAATATTTACAACAAGAGACACCCCAAGGTACCACACATCATAATCATGAATCTCAAGTCACAAATCATGAATTATATACACATGGCATATCGTGACTACATTATCAATCACGTTCGCACGACTAAGACCTCATGCCACAGTATAAGTCACAACCGCACGGACAACTTACGTACCAATATCAGAATCCATCCCGCATGGTCACAAGATCAATACTGAAATTCACCCAACGTGTTCACGGGCTACCGGTCCAAACCATGTCATAGAGATAGTAAATATACAAGAATACATGTACATGATCAATGAACATCAAGTTTTATACTCCTAGACCGGTTTAACTGACACGGTACTGTGTATGCATGCGTCAATATACCATCACAACTCAAAGCATCAAGTAATATTATAGACACCGAATAGCACATTGGGAACAACACAACAAGTCACGTAATATGCATGATACACACAAGGAAGTCAAAGCCAACAACCAGAATACTCCTCGTTCATCAACAATATGGCCCCAAGCCAGCACATGACATATCTATATAGCCACCTTTATCTCACCGCATTGACAATATCATAATTGCCACCCAGATAATATATCAATAGCCACATGTATCACTCCGCCCCATCAATAATACAATAGCCACACATATTACTCCGCTCAGAAAAAAATACAATAGCCACCTGTATCACTATGCCAAGAAAATAACACAATAGTCACCCATATTAATCCGCACAATCAACAATAATACAATGATACTCTTATGCTCCGCACAATCAACAATAGTGAAATGACAACCTTATGATCCGTATAATAATAAATAATCCCCATAGCATGTTTACATATGCCACATTATTGCCAAAATAATAATATTAATACCACAATAAAGCATAGCCCACGACTCAACAACAATGTATATAAGAATTTCAACAACAAAAAATTCAAATAAGAATCCAACCATACCAAATCATTTAATTCCGACCTCAAATCGACACTCAAATCATCAATTTATATTTTAGAAAAGTTTCTACTAAAATCCCTAGTTTCTCCAATTTAAATTCAAACACTAAAATCAAAGTTAGAATCATGAAATATAAAATATCCGAGTAAAAAAAAACTTACCCTAATCCAAAACATGAAAATCCCCTTTAAAATCGCCAAACATTGAGCACTCTAACTCAAAATGTGATAAAATAGCAAAATCCCTGGAAATAGAGCACTATATAAGCTAGCTAAGGGGTCATCTTCACGACCACGAGAACTATTTTGCGATCACAAAGAACAAATCATAAGATGCTAAAATTTCATCTACGCATACGCAGTCTAAATCCCGCAAACACAACACCTCTGCTAACCTGGCCGACGCGAATGCGATCGCACGTACGCAAAAGGCCAACCACTGGCTTTCCTGCTAGCTCTACCTCTATGCGATCGCGACATAAGGAACACGAACACGAAGAACATATACACTCCAAGCTCCGCGAATGCGACAACCATCTCTCGAAAATGATGAGTAAATCCTCAATCACCCAAAATAAACTTCACGATCATGAATGGCCTTCCGCGATCGCCTTGAACTGCAGAACATCAGAGAAACAAGCAACCCTAAAACATGAAGAAATGGCTTGTAGCCTATCTGAAACTCACCTGAGTCCATCGAACCCCGTCCAATAACACCAACAAATACCAAAACATAACACAGACATACCCGAAACCTCAAATCACACCAAACAACATCAATACTATGAATCAAACCTCAATGCAAGCCTAATGAACTAATAAACTTTCAACTTTTAAAAATCACGTCGAACATATCAAATCAACTCGGAATGACCTCAAATTTTTGCATGCTAGTCGCATAGGACACAACAGACCTATTCCAAATCTCGAAACAACAATCCAAACTTGATATCAACAAAGTCAACTCTCAGTTGAACCTACCAATTTTCCAAACCATCAAATATCCAACTTTCGCCAATTCAAGTCATAACAACCTACAAACCTCCAAATCTAAATTCAGACATACACCCAAGTCCAAACTTACCATCCAGAGCTAACAAATTTATCAAAACTCCGATATGAGATCAAGTACGCAAAAGTCAGATGACCATCGTAGGCAGTAGCATATTGTCTTGGCAATTTGCAAGAATGGACCCTAAGTCCAGAATGCATAAAAAACAAGGGCAATATAGGTTAAGTCTTCTGAAGCTGCGACAAGTTCTGACTTATTACGTTATAATAATAAAGCATTCCTATAATCGAGCAAAACAAGAAGGTTTAAATACTTAGGATGTAGCACCTGCGTTCTGGGGATCGCATGATGTTGAGGAAAATCAGGAAACACAAAAAGGAACAACGCAGCTTTATATTATCTTAATGCACGCCTGTCTCGTTGGCCGTTATGAACGCCTATGTCAGAAGTCTGCAGAATACCCATCCACATCCTTTGGGAGGAGGAATGGATGGTTTTTTTCTCTAACATATCTTTCTTTTTTGCAGGAGGCAAAAGTTTAGCAATTATACACAAAGCAAAAGAAGACCTGGACAGTCGAGAGCTAACATTGAGCATCAGTTGTTTGGACATGTTACTAAGTGAAAATGAATCTACGCATTAACTTTTGGAAAAACATATCACATCATGGAAATGGAACCTAATGAAACATTTCAATGTGACCTCCAAACTAAGGTGCCAAACACTGAAACAAATACCACATGGCTTGATTTCAAGCGAGGCAGGAATACATCAACAAATTCACAAAAAAGATCAAAGGGATTATGATGTACTAATGCATTGCCTCCTAATACGACTTCATTAGGTATTATTAGCACTTTGTGCTCATTCTCGTGAAAAAGGAATAGAGGCATGCAAAGGCATGATAACTGTGACAAGGACAATCGAGCAATACTATAGGAGCAATTGCAGAATGATGGCCAGTTGGATGAAATACTTCAGCAGCTGTGAGCTATCAACTGATACAATGGTCTCAACAGTACTGAAGGCTACAGCACATGATCATGCAGACACATAAATTAACATGGCAGTGTCTAAGTCTACAAGAAGAAGGGACTGGGCAACAAGTTGGGGAGCTAGTATTCAGTTATGGAATAATGTCGCACGACAGAGGTCAAGATCAACTTCTAAAGGATCGAAGATAGCAAGGAATTCAGCTAGGAACAATCAGGAGACACACAAAAATAAACAATAATTTGATACAAACAAGAAAGGCTGGAAAAGGACTCGAAACTGGATAAGTATAGCCGACAATTATAGATCACCTCGGATATTGATTTCAATTCAACAAGATAGAACAACACAACAGCAAAGAATTTTCTTAAGGTACTTAACAAGAATCATCACAAGAGGGAGCAAAAAGGAAATCAAATTGGCTAAAAAAACTCAAAGAAAAGCGGCAAAAAATTCACAATCGATATAAGAAGCTACATGAACTACATCAGTGTTTCAATGGTTATATTAGATCGTATGTTAAATCAATAATGAGTTCTTTGCTCAATATTGGTAATAGGTTTTATGTAATCATCATATTTTATTTATTTCATGTTTTAAGACCACCTGACACTATGTTTCATTTTTTATTGTTATATATATAAAAAACTAGCCTTAGGTACTTGCCTAGCGGATTACCAAAAAAAGAAAATATCATCACCCATGCCTCCTCATAAGACCCGATTCTCACATATATACGTTGTGTCAAACCCAGCCAGATTCAAAAGGTAATGAATACATGCACAAGGTATAACCACACGATGTAACCCATTGCTCATAGGTTCATAGCAGCACGTTCGGTCATAATAGCTGCCCATTATCGAACCTGGTACCAGTAAATAACCTCATAACAACTAGAACCTCATTCCAAACCTTCATAACATTGCTAATAATATAAGAAACATGTGAAAACTCATAACCACTCGCCTGACCAACAAGCCACACCTAGTGTCACCTAGACACATATGAAGTAATCTGCACCCACAAAGCATTAACTCAAATTTAACTGAAGATAGAAAGAGAAACACATAAGAGAACTATTCAGCAAATACAACTTATACAATTCCCCATTAGCACCATACTAAGAATACATCCTACCACGAAGAAACAAAACATAAAAACTATTTAGAAAGAATCTCATCCTAACATAACTCCACCATGTCACGTAGCCCGATCCAAACATACTGATCCACATCAAAATACGAGGATCCCTTTCTCAAATTTGAATCACAAGAAGAATAGACATCACACCAACTGAAAACCTTTCATTAACTCACCCCATAGAACAAAATTACAAGCCTTGGATAAATAATCCAAAAATAACATCAAAACTTACTGTATTAAGTAACCAACATTTTATCCTAGTCTCATAACCCTCAATAGCGAACGAACCAAACTGATAGACACAGTATAATCTCTCAATAGTATACACATATAAACAGAGTACAAGAACCTTGAAACATATTCATATATGAAGCAAGATAGGATGGATCATACAAATAAATAAGACCCAGATCAAACAAAATTAATGCATCTCTATAACAAATCGGAACATACCTGTAACGATATTATCTAGTCCAATAGCCTCGACCCAACCAAGAAAAGCATAACAATGGGCCTGACCTCCCCTCTAGGACGTACTCTACCCGCATGTCCTCTACCTATAGTTGGCTATACTGGTGGAGTAGTAACTGGAGTGGAAACCATAGCCTAATTACTCTGATGAAGCCCACCTCTGTGATGACCCAAAGGGTCATCTTTTGTTTTAGAACCCGAATTTGGGTTCCAAGGCCTTAAAAACCTCATTTTCTTTCTCCTTGATTTACATGAACAATCCAAGCGCATTTTCAAAAAGACTTTATGTGAAATTTAAGAAACATATTGAATTTGGCCTTTAAAATTGATTAAAGATGACTTCGGTCAACATTTTTGCTGAACATATCCTGACCCGTGATTTGACGGTCCCATGGGATTTGTAGTAAAATATGAGACTTGAGCGTATGCCCAGAATCAAATTTCGAGGTCTTAGCCCGAGAAATGAATTTTTGAAGAAAATTGTGAAGTGCAAAAATATAGTAGTTTATGGAAATTGAATAGTTTTAGAACTTGATGGTATCGAGCACGTAATTTGGTTCTAGAGCCGGTATAGGTCTGTTATAATTTTTAAACTTTACTTGTAAAATTTGATGAGAAATGGAAGTTATTTGATGTGATTCAGACCTTGGTTGAGAAAATAGGAAATTTAAACTATCTTGAAAATTTCATGAGTTTTGGTATTAAATTCGTTGTTTAAGATGTCATTTTGGTGATTTGATCATATGAACAAGTCCGTATGATGCTTTTAGAGTTATGTGAATATTGGTTTGGAGCCCCGAGAGCACAAGTGAGTTTTGGATAGGCCACGAAGTATTTTGAACCTTAAGAAACTTTTCTGGTATTGCAGGTCTACAGACTTCGCATTTGCACAGTCTGGCTCGCAAATGTGAGCACCGCAATTGTGAGGAATCGTCACATTTGTGATGACTTCACTGGGCAGGTTCCAATTTGTGAAGTTCATCGTCGTAAATGCGACATGAACATTGGCTGCAAATGCGAACATTTGTTCGCATTTGCGAAGGCAGCAGGTCAGGCAAGGCTTTATATTTGCAAAGCCTTGGTCGCATTTGCGAACCTGTGATTGCAAGTGCAATATCTGCAACTGTTTAAATACAAGTTTTGATAAGATTTTCTCTTCACTTCTTAAAATTTCAAAACCTAAACTCCAAAGTGATATTTCCCTAGATCAAGTTCTTCTCCAAATCATATGTGACGAATCTTAACCCCTTTTCTTCAATCTATTTCATCTTTATACGTGAATCTAGGGGTGTTTCATGGGAAATTGGGTGTCCTAGGGTAGAATTTAGTAATTTTGAAATTTGGAAATTTGGACCTCAAATTGAGGTCGGATTTCAAAATCAATTGCATATTTGGGTGAATGGGTAATTGGTTCGAACTTCGAGTTTTAACCAAGCAGGCCCGGGGTCAATTTTTGACTTTTAGGGAAAAAAATTGGTAAAACTATACTCATGCATTAGAATTTATTTATTTAGCGTTAATTGATGTTAGTTAGATAATTATGCCTAGATTCGGCTAGTTTTGAAGTGGAAATCAAAGGAAAAGCGGTATTTGGGGCTTGAGTTTGGACGTGGAATTGAGGTAAGTATTTGGTCTAACCTTAGCTTGAGAGAATATGTGTTCTTGTCTTAGTTGCTACGTGTTAGTATTTATTTTGACGTATAGGTGTGGTGACGAGTATCTATACGTTGATGTTGAGCATGCAAGTGAGTCTTATATTATGACCTTTGTGTCTCTTATCACGTACTATTCATTCTTAAATTGATAATTCTCTATGTTGAGTAAGTTTATGAGATTTTTGGGTATTTGATCATTGTTGAGTATTGCCTCAAGTTGGACTCCCTTTCTGAAGTTAACTGTTGAAATGAGATTTGTTATTTTTGATTCCCTTGTCGGGATGTTATTGTTTCTTTTGTTTGGGTGAGGAAGAGTGTAAAGCACGAAGGGTGATGCCGTGTATGATATTGTGAGTGAGTGTTAATGCATGAAGGGTGATGTTGTGACGATATTGTTAGAGTTAATGCACGAAGGATGATGCCGTGCCATGATTTCAGAGTTAATGCAGGGGTGATGCCGTGCCATGTTTATGAGAGTTAATGCACAAAGGGTAATGCAGTGCCGTTTATGTTGTTCTTATGGGGAGGATGAGATTAAAAGCATGAAGGGTGATGCCATGCACGTGTTACTATTTTATTATTCCTATTTATTCAAATATGGTGTTTATTTTGCTTGTCTATTGAATTACTATCAGAATTTGATATTTCCCTTCAGCATGTTTCCCCTTCCCATCATTATTTGTTACTTTTCTGTTATTATTGCTTTTCTTGTATATGATTTAACTGCAAATGTTTATTTGGTTGTCGTGTCCTAGCCTCGTCATTACTTTGCCGAGGTTAGGCTCGACACTTACAAGTACATAGAGTCTGTTGTACTGATACTGCACTCTGCAGTTTTTGTGTAGATTTTTGTACCAGACCTTATGAGTAGATTCGAGGTTGCTACCTTCAGTCCAGAGAGATCCAAGGTCGATCTTCCGGTGTTCGCAGAGCTTGGAGTCCCCTTTCTTCTATTATTTTTTTGTCTTCTTATCTCTTCCTATTTTTAGAACAAATGTACTTCTTTAAGAACAATATTTATAGAAATTTTTAAACGTTCGTGGATTGTGACACTAGATCATTGGGGTAGTTTTATATTAGAATTGTTGAACCGTTAATTTCACTTACGCACTTTATATTTGTTTGGTTTTAGCAATTTTCTGTTTCTATTTATTTAATAATAAATATGGTAAAAATGTAACTGTTAGCTTGCCTAGCTTTCATGAGTAGATGGCATCACGATTCCCGAGGGTGGAAAAAACGGGTCGTGACAACCTCTCCGAAGCCTGGATAAGCTCTCATGATGTTCCTAGTATCTCCACACTCATAACAACCTCTCTGCAGGCATGGGTGCTAGTATTGAGTCCGTACTGGATTACTGGAATAACCAATGTGGGAACCCCGTGCAATAGGCACACTGGATAATTGTTGTCCAATACAAGCATTCTGTGGTCATTGGCTAGCTGGAGCACTACGGGTAGCCTGAAGTGCGGACTGAACTGGCCTACTAAAAGTGCCTCTAAAATGATGGGTCAAAGCTGAAGAGTAGAATCCACTAAATCCTCTTGGATCTCGATGCCTCTTGGCCTCCCTATCCTCCCTCTCTTGAACCCGAATATGCTCTAACCTCCTGTCAATCTCCAAAACCTGCTGAAATGGTTTATCAGTCTCCAAATCCCACGTCATCCCATGTATGAGACCATAACTGAGCCCCTCAATAAATTTGTGGATTCTCTCTCTAACAGTAGAAACCAAAGATGTTGCATGATGATATAGCTCACTAACCTCATAGCATACTTGGACACGACCATAGTCCCCTCCCGCAATTGCTCAAATTTAGTGTGCCACGCATCCCTAATGGTTTGTGGAACGAACTCCCTCAAAAACAAATCAGAGAACAGAGTCCAAGTAAGCGACACTCCACCAACTGGCCCACTCTCCTAATAAGCCTGCCACCATTTATATGTTGATCTCCTCAACTGGAATATAGTAAGATCAGCCCTACCCACCTCAAATATGCCGATTGTACACGAAATATGGTGACACTAATCCAAAAAACCTATGTGCATCCTCAAAAGTTGCGCCACCAGATGTAGGAAGATTATACTTCTTGAACCTCTCTAACCTCTTTTACATACCCTCTAACGCCGCTGGCCTAACCTCAGTCTCAACCACTAGTTGTTCCAGCATAACACCCAAAACTAGATTAACATGAGCCCATTTCTCTAGAGTATGGATTGCGAGAGTCTGAGCTCCTCCCTCAGCTTGCGAAGTAGCTGGTGTAACAGGGATCAATCTCGCCTAAGACAATTACCAAACATGCTAAGAAAGTGTGCTAAACTCTCCTCAAGTCCCGGGGTAACAACAGGCATCTCAGGTGCCTGCTCCCCAGCCGGAGCTATTGGTGGCTCCTTGTCTGCTGCTTTAGCATGTGGTCTAGGTGGAACATGTGCTCCTCCTTAGCCTTTACCTCAGCCATTGCCGCTTACGGCTCTAGCAGGGGGCATGGGTGTCATCTTAGCTGATCCGGTAGTGCATTTCCTCACCATCAGTAAGAGAATAGAAATACAAAGGCTCATACTTCGAAATCAATAAATTCACATGATAGGAGTTAAAGAAGTAGAATTTCTTAATAGTTATATAACCTCTTGAAGACAAGTAGGGGTGTCTTTATACCGATCCACAACACACTACTAAACTTGCTCGTGACTCATAGAACATATGAACCTAGAGCTCTGATACCAACTTATCACGACCCAAAATCCCACCTTAAGGATCGTGATGGCACCTAGTCTCTAAAATTAAGTAAGTCGATCACTTAAAACAGTTAAACAATTAAACGTGACATAATGAAAATAGAGTTTAATATAAATACAGAAATAAAGGTGCTATAAGGCTATGCATAAATAATTACAACAAATTCCACCAAGACTTGGTAGTACAAAATCACGAACACTACTGAATACATAGATATAACTCAAAATATAATACTGTTCAGACAAAGAATTGACAGTAATAATATAAGGAAAGGACTCCAAAGGACTGCAATGATAAAGCAGCTTTACCTTGAATTCTTGCAATCAAGAAGCTCTCACTGCCTGAATATGCTAGCTCTAATACATGTTTCTCCACCAAAAAATGCAGGAGTGTAGTATGATTATACCATAGTTGGTACCCAGTAAGTATTAATACTAACTTCAGAGGTTTAGTGACGAGATTAGAGTCAAGACACTCACTAATAGAGTAACTTATGCAATATATCAGAATAAAGCTATTACGGCGACTTCGTAATTTGTCTCACCAGGTAAGTTACTTATTTTGCGAGCAAAGGAAAAGAACATCAGGTTAGAGTATTCCCATGGACGATAGGATACAACCCAAAAGAAGAAACACATATGGCAGCAGTATGGATTTTGTTCCCAAATTTACCCCCCGAATTGTTTGCTAGGCGTGGTTTAATGTCCATTGCAGCAGCTGTTGGAAAGCCTATTGCTATTGATAAGGCTACTAAACTTAGGTCTAGACCAAGTACAGCTAGGTTCAAGGTGATCTTGGATATTTTGGACAAAAAACCAGAATAGATAAGGCTAAAATATGTTGATGGAGGAACTGGAAAGATTGTTGAACAACTTCAACAAGTTACTTATGATAACTTACCTTTGTATTCTAATCTCTGCAACCATCAAGGACATGACGAATCTACATGTCGTATCCTTTTAGGAAAAAATGAGTTGTACATGATGAACAGGTGGAGGATAAATCTCATGCAACAAGTGTGATGGAGAAACTACAGGTTGATGCAAGAGTTTATTTGAATTCAAAAAGAGCTAACAAACAGTTGATTGAAGGACCTGGAAAAAATACCACTTCTGGGCAGCAAAATATTTTGAATGATAAGATCTATAGTGATTCCGGGCAACAACTTATAGAAGGATAAAAAATTGATAAGAATGTTAGACAGAAGATGTGTGATGATCTGCCTAAAAGGGCAGATACTACAAGCGATAGAGGTGCTGTGCAAATGGAAAAAAATGTCGGTTTTGAGGCTTTGGAATGTGCTGATGCAACAGCCTCTAAGGCTGTGAATATGGAAAATTCAGCTGCAGGTGTACAGGACACTACTGGAGCTTTGAAACCTATAGCTCCTTTGAAACATAATACTGGGACTCTGAAAGATAGTAATGATTGAGCTGTTACTTAAAAAAAATGAAACTAAACAACTTCAAGTATCAACTGGAATGGAGCAGAATGCACCTGGGATTGTGAATCCTACTGGTTCATTAACCACTACTGTGGATAGAACAACTCTTAAGACTGATCTCTCAATTACTAAAGGGGTCGGGAAGGTACTTTATACTCCAAGACAATCAGCTACAGCTCGAAGCAAAACGGATACAAAGAGTATGACAACTGATGGTGCACTAGTTGTAGATCGTGGGTATATTAATTGTTCAAATTCAGAGGCTGCTGGTGCATCAAAGGCAGTTGGTGATCGAGATGTACAACTGACAAAATTGTCAAGCAAATATGCAGATGTGACTTTGAATGATAATGCAATACCATTTAAAAATGGTGCATATGCTACTATTTCGAAGTTGGATAACATAGATGCATTATATTCTACTGTTGATCGAATTGTATCTAGGAGTATTCAACCTTCTGCTGTGGAAGGAACTGAAATATCAACAACTGATGCAGGTGTAAATTTGAAGGAATTGGTTACCAAATCCAAATTTTGGAAGGACCACCGTGAGGAGGATGAAGAAGAAGATTGGGGGGTTGGTTATGCAGGTTACTCGTCTGAGGAAGAAGATAGTGGCAGTGCAGGTCATGAGTTCCCCAGGAACTCCCCAACTGCTGCTACAATAATGCAGAATGCGACACATGCAAACATGCAACAGTAGACTAACCTAAATAATTCAGCTATTATTAATGCTGATGATCAAAAATCAAAAGCAACACCAAATTCTACACAGCAGCAAGAACGTGTAGACATTCCTGTCATAGCTTTGGAGGATAGAATGCTACGGGATGCATTGCAGGAGCAACATACTCCAAACATTTCAGCTGCTAGGAAAGTTAGAGATAGAAAAGCAGCAGCAACAGTAGAAGTTGGGAAACATCAAACTGTTATTAATACTGAAGCTGGGCAGCAGCAAAAGAATGAAAACACACTAGTATTAATACCAATTGGTACTACTACTGATGGTCGAAATGAAACAACATATACAAGGCAAGCTATTCTAGCTACTAGTCCGATAGGAGATCGAGAAGTCACAACAGTAACATCTGCACAACAGCAAATTGTGAAAACCATTCCCATTATGTCAGATGATGAGAGAATGTTTCTGGAGTCAATGTTGAGTTCCAATTCTGCAAAGAACAATTTGCAAACAACAGGAAGAAATAGGGATTTATCACCTTCACGATCAGACCCAATCACAACTCTCGTACAAGAGATAAAAGCTTGGACACTAAGGTGAGTGAGGAAGGAATTGTTAGGCGACTTTCAAAGTGAGTTGCCAAACTAAAGCAGGCTGTCCCAACTACATCAACGAGTTCCAACCGTTCAAAAAAGAAATGATATTTTTTGAATACCATTTGAACACTGTGGATGAAAACGACAAAGAATTACAAATTGAAGGTTTTACAAGTTTGGAAAAGAAGGGACAAGAATCAAATTGCTACTACATTTTATTCTACCACTTTCTTAGTATTCTCATCTGTAATATCATCACAGAGTATGTTATAAACTATGTGATGATCATAGAATACTTGGTCCGTTCAAGTTCATATTTTTTACATGCTTGTTAGTAGGCGAGGTTGCAAGCCTCAATAGGATTAGTAAGGTAAGGTCTCACCCGATCCCTTGAGGATCAAAACAAAACATCAACACAAGTCAGAAAACATAATAAAAATTCACTCACACGATCAAAATACCAATATAACATCCGCAAACATGAATCAGGCCTCAAAACACATGAAATCTAGAATAAAACTCAAGAATTTATAAAAACACAACCGTGCATCCGATTCATAACAAATCAACTTTGTATGACATTGATTCGTCCAAAATGAAGATACAAACCTACCGGATTCGTCAAAATACCGTTCTAGGGTCGTTTTCACAAAAGTTAAACCTTGGACAATATTTCAACTTAAGCTTCTAAAATGAGAATCCCTCATCCAAATGAATCTCGGAACATCTGAAAACCCAATGAGACCATACACAAGAGTCATAATACACAATATGAATCCACTTAAGACCTCGTACCATTGAACATAATGCCAAAGCTCAAAACGACTGGTTGGGTCGTTACAATCTTGCAGTAAATGATGTATCAGAACAGTTTCATGATTAGAACTATCATTGCATTTTCTTAATTTCTTTCACTTTTATTTTATATTTGCTTTAATTATTGTATTGTTTTATCACATGATTACACTTTTTTACCATTTATTTATTTTTTATTTTTTTTGACAATCCGCTAGGCAAGCGCTTAAGGCTAGTTTTTTATAAATAAAAAAACAGAAAAATACACCAATTAGGAAAAGTAGAAATAAAGGGGACAATGGGACCGGTATTGTTACCCATATAATACAAACCAGTCTATTTCGAAGACATTTTGGAGTGTTTGAAAGAATTTTAGTTTTGCTAGTTTTGAACAGGTTTTGCAGGTCTAGCAAATGCGAGAATTTGTTCACATTTTTGACATTCGCATTTGCGAGGTGGGAGATTGAATTTGAAAGAATGGCTGGGGTCTTCTAGATTCGCATTTGGGAACATTTTTTTTGCTTTTGCAATGGGGTTATGGGCTAGGTAGTGATAGCAATTGCGATCATTAGGTCACTTTTACGATTCGTCATCAGTAGGGGTGTGAGGAGCATCGCTTTTGTGATCATTCTTTGCATTTAAAAGCTGAGGGATGTGATTTTAGTCTCATTTTCATATCTTTAAACCCTAGACTTGGTAGGAGGCAATTTTGAAGAGGTATTTTCATCTACAATCATTATGTAAGTGATTTTGATTAATTTTCAACTATTGAACAATATTTTTTTTGCCAATCCGCCAGGCAAGCACTTAGGGCTAGTTTTTTATTAATAAAAGAAAAGAAAAGAAAATACAACAATTAGGAAAAGTACAAATAAGGGGGACAATAGCACCGGTATTGTTACCCATATAACACAAACTGAGCTAAACCTTACCTTACCTTACTAATCCTATTGAGGCTTGCAAACCTCGCCTACTAGCGAGCATGTAAAAAATATGAAGTTGACAGTACCAAATATTCTATGATCATCACAAAGTTTATAACATACTCTGTGATGATATTACAAATGAGGATACTAAGAAAGTGGTAAAATAAAATGTAGTACCAATTTGATTTTTGCCTCTTTTTTTCCAAACTTGTAAAATCTTCAATTTGTAATTCTTTATTGTTTTCCTCAACCTTGTGCAAAATGTATTCAAAAATCATCATTTCCTTTTTGAACGGTTGGACCTCGTAGTAGTAGTTGGGGCAACCTACTTTTGTTTGGCAACTCTCATTGGAAGTCGCCTAGCAATTCCTTCCTCACTCACCTTGCCGTCCCCGCTTTTATCTCATATACCAATGTTGTGATTTGGTCCGATGTGCGAAGGTGATAACATTGGATCATCCTTTCTTGCTAAATTTAAGTCTCTCACCAAATTCACAGATGTTGGAGCATGGGCACTCAGCATTGATTCCAAATACATTCTCTCATCTTCTGACATACCTTGAATGGTTGTAACAATTTGCTTCTGTCCAAATGTTGCTGCAGTGACTTGTCGATCACCTATAGGACTATCAGCTGGAAAAAATTGTTGCCTTTCAGCATTTGTCGAAATCGATGCAATTTTGACATTGTTGTTGCTTTTCGACCATAATAATGTATAACAAGTGAATTTATTTAGATCAAACTATAGCTGCCAAGATTGATTTGCGTTGAGCACTACCATCGAGTTGGCTTCAGTTACATTTGTGCCATTTTGCTGCTGCATCGCGTTGAGCCAAATTCCTTCCTCTTTTGGCATCTGAATTACTGACTGTGGACTATTTTCAATTAACTGTTGCCGTCCCATATTTGGTGCTTCTTCATGTCGATCATAAAGAGTAGTAGGAGTTTTCACAATTTGCTACTTCTGCCTTCCAGATTTCTTGTTTGCTCCCTTTGCCTTAGAGATAGTAACCATTGTGCTCGTTTCAACCTGTAGACTGCCTGTAGTCTGCTTCTGCTGTCCAGCCATGAAGCTAGTAGGAAAATGTTGATGTTGTCCTGCATTTGGTTGCATTAGTGCATCACATTGAGTGTGTGCACGCTGTTGTTGCATCCCAGGAGAATGAACATGAGCATAAGAAGCTTCTTGACTGTGTCGCTGATGCTTCCCTTCAATGGAATCATTAAGCTCCCAATTCTCCTCTTCTTCATACTCAGCTCGCTCTGCCCAGGTTTTACTCCTTGGCATCATTCGATCAAAAGATATCTCCTCTTGTCGAACTGTGATTTCATTGATCTTCTCCCTCAAGTCTTGAATTCTGTCTTTGATCACTTCTTTATCATTACCTGTAGATAGTACAATTTTTGGAGTGTGTTTAGCTTGTTCAAACAGTCCCTTAGCACATGTAGTATTTGTACTAGGCAAAACACCAACCCCTTCCAGTTCTTGTCGCTCCTTATGTACATCAGTAGCTATAGGACTTGTTGTTCTTTCAAGAAGATCAACCATAATAGCATGTTTACCACTCATAGATATAGTTCGATCGACAGGAGAATTCAATGCAGTAGTATCACCTCGAACTCCTGGTTGCAGAGCTGAGTGAATAGTTTTTCTTGTTGCACTATTTTGAACTCCTGTAGCAATTGTACTATCCTCCATCATCTGTAGAATGCCATCAGATATTTCTATTGCATTGACTCTTGCATCATCCGTATTCTGAGGATTAGTAGTTGCAATTCCTTGCTCGTCTGATATCACAGGTGCAAAACCTGCAAACTCTAATCCAAAACCAGCAGTAGCATGTAGATTTTCTTGCACAGCTATAGCAAAATTATCTGCTCCATTTACTGTAGCTCGACCAGCCACTGGACATGTATATTGCATTCCTGCTGTCTGTTCTTGGGCATTATCAAAATTCCCAGCTCCTTTAGACATTAATCCTGTATTACTAACCTTAAGCTCAGGTAGTTCAATTTATTTCGTTGGTCCCCAATAACCTGCCTAGCTTTTTCCTGAGCAATCCCTGCACCAACTAATTTACCATTATTTACCTCCATAATAACACCATTTTTCCTAGACTTTTTAATGCCTAAAATATTGTCCTCAACAACATATTGAGCCAGAGTCCCCTGCACTTTCAGCTTGAACACTTGTACATTTATCCTCTACATTGACAGCCTTATAATCTGTAGCAACTCTTCGACCACCAGCTGCAATATTATCATGAGTAGCCTTCCCAATTTGCAAAGGTGTATCCGCTTCATCAACAACTACCTATAATCCTGCAGCAGATGATGCAACAATTGCATCATTAGTAGAATGCAAATTGTCATAAGCTTGCACAACTGGATTTACTGCATTGAGAATCGTCGATAAGGCCGTTTTAGCAGGAACATCTCGTGTAGATTTAGGTGGACCCTTATCGATTTTAAAAGCATCACCTGCAGTGATATCCGTAATTTCTTCATTCATCTCATTATTCTTGTTCACAATAGCTACCCGCTACTCAACTGAACGTGTAGGCATAATTTGCCCAGCTCTTTTAGCATTCAAATAGGTTCTAGCATCACCTTTTAGCTGCTCCACGTTAGCCGTATCTCCAGCAAGTGTTCCTTCATGCACTGCCCCTTCTCCAATCTCAGTTCCATCAGCTTCCTTTGCCTTACCATTCATCAAATGACATGATCTTTTTTCATGGCCTTGATGTTTACAAAGGGTGCAATACTTGGGTAAATTGTCATAAGTCACATCCTGATAATGTTCAATTGTTTTTCCAGTAGGTCTATCTACAATTTGCAACCTAATTCTCTTAGGGTGTTTGTCTAGGAGGTCGAGTAGCACCATAACTCTAGCAACAGTCGGTCGTGTTCGATCTTGAGTAGCTTTATCAATAGCAAGAGGCTTCCGACACGCTGCAGCAACTGACATTAGCGATTTTGCAAAAAAATTTGGTGGTAGCTCATGAAAAGAGATCCATACAACAACTTTTGAAGTTTCTTCTCTTGGATTGAAACCTAGTGTCCATGGAAAGGTTCTACAGAAATATTCTTGACCCTTATACTTTATAAAATATTTTTGACACCACATGGACATAGTCCTCATACAGATCAAGACTAAGTAAAACATGACGAAATTCGAGATGGCCAGTATTACATCTACCTTTAACGTTAAATTGGGCTGGAATAAGATGCCTTAACTCTTGCAAATCAGGTTTTCCATATGAAAACTTTAGAAAAACATCTTGATGTAAGCCTTCTTCATTGGTGAATGCATTAACCTCTTCAATGGTGAATTCCACCATTTGTTCTCCATCAACGACATTGACAGGAATCAAATCGATTTTGATCGAAACTGCGGCAGATTGTTTTTGTTGCAACTGACCAGCGTATGACTGGTTAGGATTAGGATTTGGAATTGTTTCCAGTATGTTTTGAATCATCTATCCCATAACCAAAGGCTGGGGAGAGAACGCAGCAAATATGAAGTTCTTCAAAACTCCATTTACGTGAAGAAGTAGAAGATTTTTAAGAAAATTTTGCATGCTACAGTAATTCGAGAAATAAAAATTAAGATCTATAATAATTGGATATAGATTTGACACTGAAACTAATTGGGGTTTGTGCGCAAAGAGTAGGTGTTTCTTTTGACACCAAGTTTGCGATGTTACCTTGCTGGATGCCAGATTTATGGCCGATGAATAGTGACGAAATTACTATTCATGGTCATCCTAGAGAGAAGGGAGAGGGTTTAATCATCATCACTAATATATGAAATTTAGCATCAAATTTGTTAGAATCGAAGTGCAATTTTGTGAAATTTTGTCTAATTTTTGAAAAATGAGAATTTGAGTTTTCAGAGTCGATTTGGATTCAGATTTTGATGCAAAATACATATATAGACTATGGAGTTATCGGTAGTCGTAATCTATCCTTAGACCCGGGTTTTGCCCGGTCGAATCCGGGGTTGACTTTTGAGAAATTGAGCAAAGATCATACCTATTTTTATTGGAATTTATTTCTCTTGAAGGAAAAGTTATTTTGAGTATTGATTTAAGGCTTCTTAGGTAAGTATATTGCTTAACTTTGTGTGGAAGAATTTTCCCCATAGGGATTGGTTATTTTGCACTATTTGAACTACATGAAAGATGTGTACTCCAGGTCATGAGTGTGTACATAGCCTTTTATGTGGAAATTTGACCGATTTAGACTCTTAGGTTTCTTATGCACACTAAGTTGAAGTTTCTCTATCATGTTGCGTTCTCCATTGTTAAATTCACTCTTATATGCCTTATTTGAAGTTTTTGATTCATGTTAAATTGCCAAAAATACTCATATGTGCTTTAATTGGAGTTGTTTCCTCTTTATTGTCATGTTGTCTCTTTCATAGTTGATTTATTCTTCCTTGAAAGCATTGTTACATGTTATCTCTTTCATAGTCGATATTACATGTTATATCTTATTATTGCGGAACTACTCTTACTTGAAGTCATTATTACTTGTTATGTATTTCATTGTTTAGCTTATCCTTCCGTTTCATTTTATTTTTGTAATTCTAGTGTTGATTTACTTGTGGTAACCGCATATTACTGTTGTTCTTAATGTACTTGGTGTTGTTGAGCCATGGGCTATCTGTTGTTATGGTATTGGAATTTTTGTTATGGAAACATTCTGGTATATGAGCACATGTGGTGTGAGTTGTTATATTATATTGTTATGCTTTTGGCACGTGGAATTAGTCAGAGGATTGTCGGGGTATTTGCACGTGAGTTGTCCATGCTATCGTAATTATTGATATTTACACATGCAACTTGAGAAGGCGGGCTATATATGTTGGGATTGCGCACTTGGAGAGGCAATATATGATAATAAATTTTGCATGTGTGGCGAGATAAGGTGGAGATTTACTTTAATATTGCACAAGTGTCGAGACAAAGGGAGCTATGTTGGGAATGATTTGCGATGTCCTGGGGGAAATTTTATTGATGATAATTGTGTGGTGGTGTGACGTTTTTGTGTGAGTCATGCATATTACAATTTGTTGTGTTATTTTTAATGTGTTATTCGGTGTCTATGATCTTACCTGTTAATTTAGGATGTGAGAGTAGAATTGCACAAGTATACACTGTAGCATGTCACCTATATTAGTCCAGGAGTATGAATCTTGTTGTTTATTGATCTTGTACACATATCCTCCTATACCTGCCTTCTATGCACAGATTGCGATGTTGACACGTGAGTTATCCGTGCAGATATGATGTATTGTTACTTTTGTCATGTGATTTGTCCATGCAGGTCTTAGCCAATAATGGTATTCGTTTGTGAATTTTCCATGCGATTGTGAGTGGCAATGTTGGCATGAGATGCCAATTGATTATGATTTCATGATTAGGGACCCCTGATCGTGATTATGAGGTATAGTACCTCAGGGTGATTCCTTATAAATCTTTTGTAACAACGATTGATTACTTGGTTGTTACGAGTTTTCTTACTTGATTTAATTGTCACCTTCATTGCTTTCTAATTACTTTGCGACGTCATCACCTGTTTAATCCTTGTTTCTAATTGTTGCTTCTACTTTCCGTTTGCTAGTGTTCCGTTGTTGTTCTTACCATGTTTATCCTTATATTAATATTCGTTCCTCTGTTAGATATATATTCATATTTGTACAGGTTAAAATGTCTAGTTGGTGTCTTTACTGCATCTAATACTCCACCGAGGTTAGCTTTGATACTATCTAGGTACCATTATGGCATATTCATGTTATGATTGACGCACATTTTTTCTATAGATCCAGATACCTTGGAGCGTGCTGGTCATTAGGTAGTTGATCGTGAATTGTTGTGGACACTTCAGAGTATACCTGCCGTCGCATTCGCATGCCTCGAAGTCACATTATGAAGTTTTACTTGGTACTGTTTATTTCTATTCGAAACAGTGATGTATTTGATAATCTTCAATACTCTTAGAAAGGGTTATAACTTGTACGGCTGGTTTTAGGATATTGAACATCTATCGATGCTTGTAGGCTTTGTATAGAAATTCTAAATTACGCTAAATTGTTGATTGGTTTAAATATATTAATAAATCTCTCAATGTGTTAGGCTTACATAGTTGTCACGCCCCAAATACGAGGGACATGACCGGCGCTCAACCGGGTATCCCCAGTCAAGCGGACCTGGGTGCCTTTTCTATCCCACGTGTTACCACGCATTTTCATTACCTATTAACCAAGTGAAATAGCCTTTTATAGGAGATGGACTCCATTAACCAAATTATATAAACCTATCAATAACAATTTCCATTTCATTTTTTTATTAGGAACTTCATTCACCATAATACAAGTATTCCAAGTTTTATACATCATTTCCAAACATCAATATTTATCTTTTAAATTCCCATGCCCGAAACTACCCACAATCTGTCTACGGAGCCTCTAAATACAATTGAAGAATAATATGGAAATGCCGGCAACAAGGCTCCGGCTATACCTTATACAAACATCAAAACAAGATCCCAAAACAGAAGTGGCATGAGCCACATAGGGCCCCTAATGGAAAGGGGCTCGCCGAATCAGCTGCCGGGAAGTGATGAGGAGCTACGATCGGTGGACTGGAGTACCTGCTATGGATCTACCTACAATCATAACACGAATGTAGCGCCCCCGGCAAAAGGGACATCAGTACATTTGAATTGTACTGGTATGTATGAACAAAATTTGTCCCAAGTAAACTCAAACCATACACAAGTAGGTAACAGTAATAGAAACAAAAATCAAATGCACAAGAAAATGAACAATCAAGACAAACAAGTTTACAATCTCCCCTTTTCCCCTTCAACATTATCACATCAATGATTTCACAATTTTTCTCATATTTTCATTTCAATAGTGATTTCGATCACTTTCCACCCTTATTACCT